>OZ008370.1:27410550-27480744 GCA_963931995.1 Phaonia tiefii
CAATTCAATTCAATACAACTCAATTCAATTCAATTCGATGCAATTCAATTCAATTCAATTCAATTCAATTCAATTCAATTCAATTCAATTCAATTCAATTCAATTCAATTCAATTCAATTCAATTCAATTCAATTCAATTCAATTCAATTCAATTCGATTCAATTCAATTCAATTCAATTCAATTCTATTAAATTCAATTCAGTTGAATTCAATTCAATTCAATTCAATACAACTCAATTCAATTCAATTCGATGCAATTCAATTCAATTCAATTCAATTCAATTGAATTCAATTCCATTCAATTCAATTCAATTCAATTCAATTCAATTCAATTCAATTCAATTCAATTCAATTCAATTCAATTCAATTCAATTCAATTCAATTCAATTCAATTCAATTCAATTCAACTCAATTCAATTCAATTCAATTTAATTCAACTTTTTTTTTTTTTTTTTTTTTTTTTATTCAATTCAATTCAATTCAAGTCAATTCAATTCAATTCAAGTGTAATTCAATTAAAATCAGCTTAATTCAATTTAATTTAATTCAGGTCAATTCAATTTAATTCACTTCACTTCAATTCAATTCAATTCAATTCAATTCAATTCAATTCAATTTAATTCAACTTAATGCTATTCAATTCAATTCAATTCAAGTGTAATTCAATTAAATTCAACGTAATTCAATTC
This sequence comes from Phaonia tiefii, assembly GCA_963931995.1. Lineage (NCBI taxonomy): Eukaryota > Metazoa > Arthropoda > Insecta > Diptera > Muscidae > Phaonia > Phaonia tiefii. The sequence continues at coordinate 27,411,241 of OZ008370.1, forward strand.
AGTTGAATTCAATTGAATTCAATTCAATACAACTCAATTCAATTCAATTCGATGCAATTCAATTCAATTCAATTCAATTCAATTCAATTCAATTCAATTCAATTCAATTCAATTTAATTCAACTTAATGCTATTCAATTCAATTCAATTCAATTCAAGTGTAATTCAATTAAGTTCAACGTAATTCAATTCAGTTGAATTCAATTCAAATCAATTCAATACAACTCAATTCAATTCAATTCGATGCAATTCAATTCAATTCAATTCAATTCAATTCAATTCAATTCAATTCAATTCGATTCAATTCAATTCAATTCAATTCTATTAAATTCAATTCCTTTCAATACAATACGATTAAATTCAATTCAACTCAATTCAGTTCAATTGAATTAAATTCAATTCCAAAAAGTCACTGACTTTTCGATCACCCGTCGTAGCTTCACTAAACTCATAGAAATCGAAATTTGATTTGTGATTTAACTCCTAACAGTCTTAGTGTTCAAACATTTTATGTCCTTACGATAACTATCTATCGGCTTTGCATTTACAAAGATCTAAGAACATTTATTGTTATTCCTTTTTAAAAATTTCCATTTAACACTAAAGCTCTCCACTAAAATAATTTCCAATTTTAAGAGTCTTAACATGGTTCTTAAATCCCGCCAAAGTGGTCAATTCATATTTATACTCACGATCAATTTCCCATTTTAATGAACTGTTAAAATTGGCTTTCATTAAGCCATTAACTATCAGCTGAATTGCAGTTAAAACCTCTAATGACACTTTGATAATTATAACTTTAAACTATTTTATAACTCTGTTTTAGCTGGAAAAACTTAAACGCATTCGCTTTGAATATAAATTGCAATTCAAATTTAATGTTTGAATTTGAATTTAAATTCAAATTTAAATTGTTATTTTCACAGGGATCATTATGGCTGATAATGATAAAGGAAGAACCTTTTTACGAGAGAGTTATCTCAGCAAGAGCTTTAAAATATGGTTAATGTTGCTCCTAGTCTGGTAATGACCAAAGTTAGCCAAAGATCTGCTAATAAATGTTTTACAATAGGTTTATTATAGAAATGATTGCAGTTGAGAGAAACGGTTGATTGGCTTTAGAATGTTGGTCATTAATTTCATTTAAGTAATTTTCATTTGAAACAACAAGACACAGTGGTGTGAGCAACACATTTTTTTGTCACTTTGATCCTTAGTTCGTCTGGCTTGACTCCCAGACTGCAGGTGAGTTTTGAGAATCAGCAAAATCTATAAACCATTATCCTGTCTTCCGTAAATCACCCATGAGTACATTTGCTCTAGCTCCTACCTTAACAATTATAGGTCCCAAAACCCCCAGGGCAAACATACTTGTCTGTGGTCGTCAATGGGTTAAATGCAGTAATTAGCCATAGACCGGACGATTTGCTATCTATATTTCAGAAGTGCTTTGTGGCAGAGATTTTCCCGGGCAGACGGAAATTGCCGAGGCTTGTCCTATTCCCAAAAGAGGATATACCATCAAACAAGGCCACGTATCGACCGATAAGTTATGGACACAATGGGAGCGAGATCTCGTTTGCAACATAATTGACAACCGGATAATTGACAACCGCTTGCTAATATTTGACGAGGAAAAAGGGCTCTCTCGGACAGCCAGTATAGCTTCTGAAATGGTCGCTCAACGGTGAACGCTGTGAAAGGTGTCGTAGATTTGGAAAAGAATGCTATTGCCGGAAACGGTGGAAGGTTGGTTTCAAGGAGTACTGCGCCGTCATTGTGCTGGATATTGCAAACGCCTTCAAGTCGGCCAACTGGGGACAAAAAAGAGCTGCTCTTACCAGACTCCTGGGCACATCCTAAACATCATTGATAGCTACTTCTCAGACAAATGTATGAGAGCGATGATGACAAAGCAATCTATGACGTCACGGCGGGAGTTCTCCAGGGAACATTATCTCCTTTGGAACATTATGTACGATGGTGTACTAAGACTAGAATCCCCCAGGGGTATTAAAAGAAATTGATTTCGCCGACGACATTGCCATTGTCACGGTGGCAAAGCAGATTGCCCAGATGAGGGAAAACATGGAAGCAACAGTGGCGCAGATTAAAGCTTCTGCTAGAACTACAAATGTATGGCGCTTAAGTTGTATGCCTATACAATGCTGCTAAAGTAAATGGGTTATGTTCAATTTCGGTTGTATTACTAAACTTTGATACTGTGGTGAGTAGGAGGGTACAATGGTGTGCATGGAAGTGTTTGGTGTAAGTCTACATGGAGCCGTCATTGGTATAGATCTTTGACGAGGACAATATCGTACAATCTTCACAAACACTAAAGTATTTGGGAGACATGATCGACAATAGGCTAATAGGCAATAGAGTCTTTAAGGAGCATGTACGTTATATTGCAGGGTAAGCTGCGGGAATCCAAACATAGCAAGCGAGAATGATGGCGAATCTCATAGTTACAATCATAAACTCGGTTATTCGGTATGCTGGCCGTTTATTCTGTATGCTGGGCCGGAATTCTGGCTGTTAGGGCAACAAGAAATAGTCTGATGTTCGTATATCGCATAAGCGCCCGGAGATTGATTAGCGATTTCCTAACGATATCGGAAGTGGCTGCATTTGTCATTGTTGGTATCATACCAATTAATATCCTGGCAGATGAGATGAGACGGAATATAATACCCAACAATGTCATCAAAAGAAAGTAACGCTTGGCATCTTTGAAGAGATGGCAGACACCTTGGCAATATTCGGCGAAAGGATGGTGGACTTTTCGCCACATTCCTAATAAAGAGTTTTTCAACAGAGACGCTACAAAAGTAAATCGATAGGGACAGCAAACGACGCCATATTTTTTCGCGCTCTTTTGCCATTTCTCTTCAGTAAGGTTTGCCATTTCATCATGGAAAGATATACGAGCCAACAACGAGTACAAATTATTAAAATTTACTACCGAAATTTGGAGTCAGTGGCCTCAACTTTAAGAGCGGAAAATCATCTTCAGCGATAAGGCTCATTTCTGGCTGAATAGCTTCGTCAATAAGCAAAATATGCGTTATTGGTCAGACAGCAATCCACACGTAATCCATGAGTCATCATTGCATCCCGAAAAAATTACGGTTTGGTGCGGTTTATAAGCCGGCGGCGTCATTGGGCCGTACTTCTTCCGTGATGATCAAGACCGGCACATTACTGTGAATGCGAATCGCTACCGTTCAATTATAACCGAATATTTTTGGCCCCAATTGGATAATATGGACTTGGAGGACATGTGGTTCCAACAGGACGGCGCCACAAGCCACACAGCAAATGCCACAATCAATTAATTGGAAACCAAGTTTGGTGAACGTGTTATCTCACGAAATGGCCCAGTCGATTGGCCGCCTCGGTCGTTCGATTTGACGCCGTTAGATTATTTCCTGTGGGGCTACGTCAAGTCTGTGGTGTATGCCAACAAGCCAGCGACGATTGATGAACTTCGTACGAATATCGAACATGAAATTGCAGCAGTATCGGCCGATTTATGCTTGAAAACCGTCGAAAATTGGGTTCAGCGTCTGGACTTCTGCAAGCGTGCCCGTGGTGGCCATGCAATAGAAATCGAGTTCCATACATAATGGCATCGAACGTACTTTCACAGGAATAAAGAATTTCATTGGTATCTAAAACCGGTTTTGTTTTATTTAAAAAAACTTTTGTAGCGCTCTTATTGAAAAACCCGATATATATAGTTGTGTTGGTAGGAAGAAGCCACAGAGACACGAACTAGTTTGTCACGGGTCATGGCTAATAATAAAATGCCATGAAGGGATTGGGGAGAGCTTTTCACAACCAACGAGCTGTGCGCTTTCAAGTTTTACACACACTGATTGGGGCATACAATTTTACACCGGTTGCGAACGGTGTTTTGAGTAGCTTTTCCATGGATACCCGCAAAGAAAAAAAACGTTTATTGCTCGGTTGCCACAACAATACTTTGATTGATTTGTATTAATATATTAATCGCAACCGTTTATGTAGTTCTCCCAAATAAACTCATATATCGGAAATGTGTATCATGTTGTTGCAAACGAGATCTCGTTTGCATTAAACGCGTTAAAAATTACATTTGTCACAAGTTAAAAACCGTTTGCGATAACTGAAATTAGCCATTTTTCTAATGAGAGCACAGATTACGAAGAACGTAAATTTCTCTCATTCTGTCGACTGTATACACAGTCCACTCGTTTGACATACACACATACACACGCATACACATATGAGGCTCTTGCCTTGTCAGTATATCTTGGATGGACAACTGACGCGTTGTAGTTTGCTGCGCTTTTAGTTGTTATTTGAATGCAAGGCGAGACGGACGTGTTGGTAGACACTGAGAAGATAGACAACAATTCCAACTTTTTTTAAAACAAACTTTATGGGTAAAACCAAAATCATAAAAGTTGGATATTTATACAAAAAGAGCTGATGGAAACCATAAATATAAATTTTAATGTACAAGTAATGTTGTACTGAGTAGAGTATCTACAACTACAACTCGGTTGCTGTAACCGAAATAACACATGGTGGAACCGTTTTTCGTTTATCACAAACGTTTTTTCAGCTTTAGTTTTTTATATCTCGTTTACTGCAAACGTTTTTCAGTTCTCGCAAACGTTTTTTTAATTGGGAGCAACTACAACTCGGTTGCTGTAACCGAGGGAACAGTTGGCGGAACCGTTTTTCGTTTCTCGCAAACGTTTTTTTTCAGCTTATGTTTTTCATAACTCGTTTGCTGCAAACATTTTTCGGTTCTCCCAAACGAAATGACATGTATGGCTTAACAGAAGTTCGTTTCTCCCAACTACAGTCCCCAAACGAATTTCAGTTATCTGAGATTTCGTTTGGGAGGAACGAGTTTTTTCTTTGCGTGTAGCTACTCGATTGTGTTGCCATCACTAAGCGAGGTGACTGCAGTCGAAAGAAAATTAAGGTGGTCAGAGCAGAGATCGAACCCACGTTGTCATGCACACTAGACGCGCACACTAACCATTGCACCACTACGGGTCATGGCTGCTGTAGAAAATATCAGCACAGATTTGGACATGATAGCTTGCCTTTATGCCCAAGCTGTGTGGATCATTACATATCTCCCCATTAACCAAGTGGTTTTCTTGGACCGATTACCATACTCGAAGTGGACAGCTATTTTCGAATGCGTTTACCAGTTCTCGTGAAGTCCTTGTCACTTTATCGTCTAATTCGTCGTTACTGGAGTAGTTGAATTGAGGTTGATCTGATCTAGTAGATTTCTAAGAAGGCTTCCGAATTTTGTGCAGTTTATACTGGCCTTGTTTCGAAAGATTCGGATTATTGGATTCGACGGTGGCCGTGATATTTTGAACCTTAAGTATCTGTGATCTGAGAATGAGAGTTCATCAGAAACCCTCCATTCTTGAATCTCATGTATAAGATTTTCGGAACAATTTGTTATAAATCTTGTCTAACTTGTGGAAATCTTGCTAATTTGATCAAACACTTTTATAATAAATTTCAATAAAAAAAATATGACCGGGTATATTTGTTGGACCAGATTGTTCTCGGTTGATTTTATATATTTAAATGGGTTTTCTGGTTGTCAATATTTGCGCAAATATATCGCTTTCCAGCCACTGTGCCGAGTGCTTTATTACATACAAAGGATAAGAACCTTTAGTACCAATGTGAAAACTTCTTTTTTCATTTATTTCTATGACTTTTAGTAGAATTTAAGTTTCTCTGATTTATTATTAATTAGTGGATAATCATTTTCTAGACAATTTATTGTTTTTTTCTCTTTGAAAGTTTAAATCTTTTGATGTTTTTCTGTTTTTTTTTTTTTATTGTCAGTTTCATTAAAACTTTAACTAAATGTCATTAATTTTATAAATTTATATTTTGTGTGCTTAAGTAAAGAAATAATACCCTTTTAGTTAAACAAATTTTTAGAATAAAGAAAATCTTAAAATTCCCAACACCTTTTTGGGAAATATCTAATCTTCACTTTAACCGGCGTTTGCCGTTAACCAAAAACTAAACACTGAAAGTTTTTGCTGAAATAAAATGAAAATCTATATAGAGGTTTGCATGATATTTGCCTTTGAAGTGAAGACCGTTTATGTTGGCTGTGACAAAGGTTTTAAGCAGATTTCAAATTTGAATTTAAGGTGTGCAACCGCATTGAACAATCGCAATCGCATTCGCATTCTCGCTTGTTTCTTAAGTCTTTTGTTTTCCTGGGCACAAGTGTTTGTTGGAAACAGAGGCAGCAAGAGAGTGAGCGAGAGAAGTGTGGCGTTGAATTCATTCATATTTTATAGGTAATAAATTTTGTTAATCACATTTGTTATTAATAATGAGTTTGCAAAAATCTTTATAGCTTCGCGTCTGTCAGACTTTTTTGAGACTTTGCCATAAGCTTCTTAAGCTGTTCACAATGTGAATTTAGAAGAAGTTTGCCATCCAAAATCTTTTTAACTATTGACAGCTATTTACAGCTATTGTTGCTGCTAATGAGCTACTGTGGTTTCCAACAAAAAATAAACACGCTAACAATCTGTTATATTAAAAATATTTTTGGCCAAATCAGTGGGTGTTCAAATTTTGTAACAAAGCCTTACAATAGTTGACAAATATTTGCCACTGAATTGGATCGTCAATCAAAGCAAAATAGTAGTCCCAACAAACTGGCAAGATAAACATAAGAAACACAACTTAAATTGACCACTTTAAAATGACCTCAAATTTGGCTTCGAGCTATTTAAAGGGGTCTACAACTCCCACGCCAATACGGCTTTTATGAAAACAAATAAACAAAAAAACAGCAACAAAAAAACCAAAAAAACAAATTATAATAAAAAACATATTCCAATTATAACATTTAGTCCAATAAATTTAATATAACAAGTGTATTTCTGTATCATTTTGTTGCTATTGATTTACGAAGCAAAACACTTTTAAAAATCCCAGCAAACATAAAACGAAGTCATTGCAATGGAACTACATCTTTCAGTGCATCCAAGACAACACTTGGCGCCGACCATCAAGGGCACCCCACCAGATCGATAACAACTAATGTTCAGTTTTCTAGTTGGACTCGCTGCAATGTTTACATTAGACTGCCATTAGCGCATATGGGATTTTTTGTTTTTGTGAATTTGCCTGATGGCACCCCACAGATCGGTTCCTTTTCCCAAAAAAGTAATTGTTGCAAAATTTTATTCAATTCGGTTGGGGGGAAATGGTGCCTCAAAGCCCCCAAAGTTTACTAAAATCAGCATTTTTGCACAAAAGTTGACTTTGGGCTTGAATAACTCAGCTATTACCCATTACTCGTAAAAATGACATATTACTGAAATGAAGGAAATTTAACGCTGAATAATTTTGCCAAAGAAAGTTTTTGACTATCTCCAACCGTTTTCGAGTTATACCCCCCGAAACAAGATTTGCGCCTTCAATAAGTTAATTTCCAAAACGTTAAATTTTAATAGTTATAATAGTAATAGTATTAATAGTTTGTATTGAGTAAGCAGTCAGGAAACCTGCGGCGATAATCTTGAACTACTTGTAGTATATATTGTTTTTGTTCTTCATTTGTTCATAGTATGGAATTATAATCTTGTATCAATTTAACCCCCCTTTCTGCCGCATCATTCACAACTTTTATCGTTTTAATTTTTTTTATTGCCTCTTTATAATTATCATCTACTTCCCACTCAGAGGGTGGCTTGTTTAAAAAGTTTATATTTATATTAAATCCGGTAAAAACATTTAATGTTGTTTTCGAAACAAACTGTTCGATGCCCTCTTCCAGCATTTCAGAAATTGTTACATTTGCCTTTTTATCATTTTGTTTAGACGATGATTCTCTATTTAATCTTTCCACCATTTTCGCCTTAGTCTCCGAACTTACGCTTGAATCAAAAAAGGCAAAGGCGACAGCTTCTGAACCTAAATACCAAAGATGCCTACAAAATTTTTCAGACGCTATTTTTGAGATTTCGTTATCATATTTTTGCATATTCGTGAAGCTTAATTAAAAAATTAAAATCACAAAAATGTGCTTTTATTGGTAAAGGAGATGTGAACCATGCATCAGCATCAATTTTTATAAGAAAGATAGAAATTTCGCATAAAACCTTTTCTTCTTTCTTGGTAAGCTCAAATTCATTTCTACATAAAAATATTTTCAAACTGTATATGGCCTTTGACATCCATCTGGCATGATGCATAGCTCCTCGAGCTTTAATTTTTAAACCACGACTTGGTGTTTTTCCCAAGAATATTATTATAAGTTCAAGAAATTCCCTATAATCGGCACGGTGCTGTTTTTATTTGATTTATATTTCACTTGCACAGAATTTTTTCTCAACTCTTTTGTCACTAATGCCACTGCTAATGTTTTTGACATTTATTTTTGGCCACGCTTTCTGAAATTTCTGGAAAATGACAACATTAGGGTTTTCGGACTTTGAAATTTTTAAATCAAACACGCTTTTTAAAACTAGTTCATAGATATGATGCCGGCATGGTAAATACAAAAGTTCTTTTTCTAATATGTTTTCAAGAATCGTAGCTGTTCCGTTTAGACGACCGGTGTTCACTGCTGTTGTATTAAAAATATAACGCTTTAACTTTATTTTGTAAACCCCACTCGTAAACAGCTTTACAAATAGCTAATGCTTGGGCTCTTCCAGTGCTTGTGTCTAAAGGTGGAACCTCGAGTAATTGCTCAATTTCACCGTTGGAGATTATAATAGGGAGCCGGTCTACTTTCTGGTTTCCTTCTAATCCTGGAAGTACTTTCCCGTCCCAATGCAAACAAACAGTTTCCAAATCAGTATTTTTCATCTTGGCTTTGATTTCATCAACACGTTCTTGCCGCAATTGTTGTCTAGCAGTACGAACTGAATTTTTATTTAGAATGAAATTATATATGCTCTGACCAAACGCTTCTGCAGCAGCAACGATAATTTTAACAGCATTTGCCTTCCATTTCCTGGTATTGCTACTCTTCGACACTTGACATTCTTCAACTGGCGTCCTGTGTGGTAAACTTGGGTAGGTAAAATAGACCATATGTTCTCGATCGGATATAGATCAAAACTAAGTGCATGTCAGTAGAGAGTTTGTATTATTTCTGGACTCCAGAAAATTTGGAGTTTTCTTAGACCGATGTACTGATGCGTTGTCCTGCTGGATGATACATTTTGGGACACAAATTTCCTCTCCAGAATTAACTAAGACGACATCCAATAGTCGATTATAACAGTCGGAGTCCATTTTTGTGGAAACGAAACAAATAGGAGTGGTTCGTCTATAACTCATACCTACCCAAACAATAAGGGAGCCGCCGCCGAAATTTCGCCGGTAACGCATAATTTTGGAAAAATCTCTGGAACGCCAATATTTGTCAGAGCCATCAAGTCCTTTCAAATTAAATTTTTTCCATCGGAAAATATCAGCCCTCATCCAAAAATATGTATATTTCAGCGAATTTAAATCTGGCTAATTCGTGTCTTTGCGTGAGACCAAGTTTTGTATACTTTTTCCCATATGATAGGTTAAAGTCGCCTTTCCTTATTTGTTGAACACGGCGCAACCCTGCTTCCAAGCTCAATTCAGCAATAATTTCCTTAACGACGAAGTTTTCTTTAACAGCAGCCCTTTTGATCTCTCTTTTGGATCAGGGGTGTTCTTCCTGGTCGTTTTGTGTTTCGATTTTATAAAATTGTCAATGACACAGCTAGATCTTTTCAATCGCCTCGAAATTTTCCGATTGGACAGCCCTTCACCATGATAATCTTAAACTTTTCCCTTTTCTTCTTTACTTAGGTACTTTCCTCCAGGTATTCTTTATAAAAAATTTTTTTTTTTTAGTTTGATCTACGTTAATTTTAAGACAATAAAATAACAACCAAAGAAAACTCACTTCTGTTTAAATTCCTATTTTCTACTGTTCGAATTCGCGTTCTTTTCCATGTTGCCTTTATATATATTTCGCACCGGAAACAGAAAAACCAACGTCACTTTTCATTTAACTTGTAAAAGAGATCGAACGGTTACATTCTCTGACGTAAAATACCTAATGGCACATATATGCATTAAAATTCTACATCTAAAACCCTGAGCATTGAGAGTACCGAGAAAAAATATATTGCCTTTATAATTATTTCGCTGGGTGTATCAGTACTCCAAGTCAACGATCTCTGAAGATCTCAAACAGTATGATACCAGAGGGATTCGATTGTAGGCGACCCAGTCATGTGCTGTTTTCTAACCTAAGTGGGAAGAACTTCCCTCCATTGGCAGCGTCATGTAAAATTCATTGGTGTTGCAGTAAAATTTTCACTACTTCTGTTGAAATATTAAATAACTAAATAAATATTTTGCTATTACATACCATGAAGGGATAGGGGAGAGTTTATCACAATCAGTGAAATGGACGATAACATACAGTTTATATTTGGAACATACAGTTTTATAATGGTTCCGAACATCTTTTTGAGAAGTCCATTCATAGCTAAAATACTAGATAGTGGTAGCACCACTAATCGAAGCGACTGCAGTCGAAAGAAATGTAACATAATCAGAGCAGGGATCAATCCGACGATCTCAGGTACAAAAGCCGCGAAAACTAACCATTGTACCACCAACGGCCATTGTCTAAATATGTGTGATAAAAATGCCGGTGATTGGTATCCAGTATTACGATTTAAATTTTTTGAACTATCAGTTCTACACCGGTTCCGAACGGTTTTTTGAGAAGTTCATTCATGGTTAAATTCTGCATGGTATTGCCACCACTATGTAAAGTGACCGCCGTTGAAAGAAATGTATGGTGGCCAGAGCAGGAATCGAATTCACGTTATCATGTACATGAGTCGCGCATACCAACAGGCATTGCCTATAGATAGATGTGTGATGAAAGTTCCGGCGATTGCTATACACTGTTTTTACTGAGTAAAATAGGTTAGAATCTGTTGCTTTTTTAATTCCAGGTATACACACGCCAGCATAATATTTGCCTACACACACATACTGAATCACTCACTGTACAAGACGAACGGCAAGGAACTCATCGAAGAGAAAGAAAGGTAGGTGTGTGTGGGTCGAACACTTCTTGACCGAACTAAGAGTTTGGTTTCCTCAAGAGAAGTTTGCAATTTCAAATTTATTTTTACGGACCCGTAAAAGGTTCGAAGTGTAGCCGCCCAAACGCAATTTCACTGATTCACTTTTTTATGTTTCTACGGACTCGTAACAGTTTCGAAACGTATCCGCCAAAAGGCAATTGCACTGATTCACTTTTATATGTTTTTACGGACCGTAACGGGTTCGAAACGGGTTCGAGGAGACACATTTCGCATTTTTTATGTTTTTACGGACTCGCAGCGGTGTCGACACTGCTGGAAATGTACGGACAGAACAGAGATATGGGGCTGTGATTTAGGGTCAGTTTACTTAGTATATGTACGGATATACTGTGACGTCACGTTATAATGTTATCATGTTGCTTACGAGCAGCTGAAATGTTAGCTAATGGTCTGCAATGTGGTTACTGGAAAACTGACTCTGACTCTCAAGAATTCCCTGATACCCACCCAGTTCTCGTGTTCTTTTCAAATATGCAGCTAGTACCGTGTTAATGTTTTGCTACAAAGTCATATACTACAAAGTCTTCAAGTTGGAAGTATTTCCATCCAATGATAACGCCATGTAAAACTTATTGGTGCAGTGACCAAATATTCACTACGTCTTGCCGAAAAGATGTGGTGAAAATGCTGATAATTGAATGCAATATTTTTACTGGCAAACTGAGTTTCACTCCAATGGAATTCGATCCCTGAAACCCCAACAGTTCACGTTTTCTTACCAGATCTGCAGTTAATACAGTGTTAGTGATCTGTTGAAATTGTACTTCAAGTTCGTCAAATTGTGAGGATTGCCATGTTAAAGTATGAGAAGTTCATACTACAAGCTTACAAGGTCAGAAAAATGTACTATTTTTGGTACATTTTATTTTAGTTCATTTTGATATGTTTTCAATCATTTCGTACTTGTGTATTCTTGATATTCATTAGTCCATTTTTAGTACTTAGAATAGGTTTGTAGTAAGTAAGTGGTTTCCCATTACATCCCATGAAGGAATTGGGCAGAGCTTCTCACAACCTAGTGAGCTGTGCGCTTTCTAGTATAATACAAACTGATTGGGACCTTCAGTTTTATTCCGGTTCCGAACGGTATTTTGAGAAACTTTATCATGTTTAAATACTCGATAGTGTCGCTGTCACAATGCGAGGTAACCGCCACCGAAAGACATTTAAGGTGGTCAGAGCAGGGATCGAACCTAGGATCTCATGTACAAGAGGCGCACACACTAACCGGTGCACCGACGGCAATCTAGTATTATTGTAAAATTGCTGGTACTTTTTATTTCCCATGTTAAATATTTTGCATATAGGTGATTTCGAGTACTTTCACCTATATATCAGTTGTGTACCTTTTTTGGTGCTTATGTACTATTTTTGGTACATTTTATTTTAATGAATTTTCTTATTTGCCAACTATTTTTGTACTGTTGAATGTTGCCATATTTCTTTCTTAGGCATTTATAATTATTTTGAACTTGCTTATTTGTTTACGTTTTTAGCAGTTGTGTACCATTTTGGTGTTTGTGTAGTATTTTTAGTACTTTCTATTTTAATGCATTTTCTAATGATCCAACTAGTTTAGCACTTTTGAATTGAGTTAAATTTTTCAGCAGAATTATTTTGTAGTTATAGTGAAATTTTTTGTACTTATTGTGCCTTGTTGACTGCATTTTATTGTTATGAGTTTGCTTATTTTTTACCTTTTTATCAGTTGTGTACCATTTTGGTACTTGTGTAATATTTTTAGTACTTTCAGTTTTAATAAATTTTCTCATTATCCAACTATTTTTGCGCTTTTGAATTTTTTTTAAGCACATAATTATTTTGTAGTTATTGTGCAATTTTTGGTACTTATTGTGCCTTGTTGACTACATTTTATTGTTAGGGATTTGCGTATTTGTTTACCTTTTAATCTCTTGTGTACCTTTTTTGGTGCTTGTGTACTATTTTTGGTACTTTTTATTATATTTAAATTTCTTATTATCCAACTATTGTTGCACTTTTGATTGAGTTATTACTTTTTTAAGCACTCATAATTATTGTGTAGTTATTGCGCAATTTCTGGTACTAATTGTGCCTTGTTGACTACATTTTATTGTTATCGATTTGTTTACCTTTTTATCAGTTGTGTACCTTTTTTCGTACTTATGTACTATTTTTGGTACTTTTTATTTTAACGAATTTTGATATTTTTCACCTTTAACAGTACGGTCAATTTTCTAACTTCATTTAATAGTAATCAACCACCTGAAAAATGGTTGGTTTTAGGTTGAACAATAGCCCATTCAGGCAAGCCCACTCACTGGCATCTCTAATTTCGAACTCCGTGACAAGTTCATCAACAAATGGACAACTATTTGCCTGACTTGATACCATTGGTAGATGGTCAATCTTATATGTAGTCTATACAAATTCTTATAGGATATTTTCACATGGAAATTAGTATTGATCGAAGCACCATTTCCGTCCAATGACAAACATACAACATAGTTTCCCATTCCATCCCATCCCATCTGTGGGCATTCTAGTTTTGCACAAACTGACCACCTTACATTTCTTTCGACGATGGTCACCTTAGTGATGGCGACACTTTCGAGTACTTAGCCATGAAAAGGCTTCCCGTCCAATGACATCGTTTAAAATTCATTAGTGAAACAGCCAACTTTTCACTACTTCTTTCCGAATAGTTTTGTTGAAAATATTTTTGATTGGGTTGTAAATGCAATATCTTTACTATGAAAATGAGTTCGACTCTTGGAACCCCCACTCCCCACAAGTACTCATTTTCTTACTAGATCTGCAGCTAATACCATGTCTGTGCTTTGCTGAAATTTTATTGAAATGCAATCAAATTGTAAGTACAACTTCCGTCCAATGACAACACCATGAAAAATTCATTGGTAAAGCAACAACATTTTCGCTACACATTTTCAAATATTTTTAGTACAAAATTCTGGTGATTTCTATACAAAAATGTTCACTGGGTATTTTACAATTATATACATAGTTCAACTGTAGCAATGATAAAAAAAATTATGCAATTCAAAAAATTTCAATTCAATTATTGCCAAAATCTCCACCAATTCGAATTAATAAGGTAATGTGTCTTTCTCAACTCATATTTAAAAACATTAAATGATCATTTTCTATGACTACCCAGCCGTTAATACCATTTTCATGTTGATCTTTAATCACCTTTGTGGCCGAAAGAAATGGACGCCTATCGATTAAATGCGATGAGAAAGTAATTCCTGTAAGGTTGTAATTAAACAGTACGATCCATTTTCTCGCTTCCTTTAATAATAATCAACCACCGGATCCAAGTTTACTATTGTATTACCAACATATAATAGAAGACACTCAAAGAAATATGTTAGTTCATGCTGCTTATTTCTCAAATCATAGAATTTATCGACGTGGCATTTTTCAGACCCAGTTCGCGTTCATTCAATAGCATTGAAGAATACACTTAAAGAATAAAATTGTTCAAACTAATTGATTTTAAAGTATAAGGTAAACGACCGGGCTTTTCCAGGCCCAGTCCAAATAAGACTGTAATAAAAATGGTTCGTTTCATTATCATGTTTACACAATTTTTGGCTAATATTTTTTTAAAATTCATCAGGTAGATAAAAAGTTATCGAGTTATCATGCACATGAATTACAAGTCTGTGGTTCGCTTAAGACCTATGATATTCTACTGGGCTTTTTAAGGCCCATGCGAAAGAAAATCCCACATTTCTCTACAAACAGTGATCTTATGGCTTTCAATGAAAACTTTGATACACAAAGTTTTTCCCTCTACATCATAGGATACATATTATAAGAAGTATTTGATTTCCAAACCTTTTTTCTGTGAGTGTATCGTTTTGAAGTGTAAGGTGCAAGCTATGATAAACTGTTGTTTGTTATGCGTCTTAAGTGCTGCTTGCTGAATGTCTGAACTGAACACCGTCATCACTTCACTTTACTTTTCAGCAAACAGACACAGAAACAGCAGCAGCTAAAACAAATTGCCTTTTCCATGGTTTACTTTTTCAACCATTTCAATCATCATAAAAAAATGAATAGCAACAGCGTGTTGCTTTGTTTTTGTCTATGTTTTCGTTTTCAGTTTCCTTTCTGCACATGACATTCCACATCATTATGTGGTGCAATAGAGATGATGCATGAAATTGTCAAGATGGCACTTAACACCCTAGTTAAACATGAAAGTACGATATGTACAAAAATGTTCATATTAGCAATCGACCAGATACGAGTATTAATGCGGGCGATGGATAAAGTTTAAAAAATCAAGTGGTAGTGATAAATAATGGATAAAATCACTCAAAAATCTCTATATTGATTAAAAATACAAAGTACCAAAAATAGTACAAAAGTACCAAAAATAGTACCGAAGTAGCAAAAATAGTACATAAGTATGAAATAGGGTAAACAATTGCTTAAAAGGTTACAAGTAAGCAAATTCATCAAAATAAAAATTATTTAACATTAAACACAAAGTACCAAGAATAGTACAAAAAAGCTGTATACGAACTAAATAAGTACCAAACGAGTACTGAGTTAATGCCAAAATACGGAAATTTCTGTAACGTAGAAATAAGCACAAAAACATAAAGAATTAAGCAAAATAAAGCATGTAAATAGTATTCAAAATGGTTAATAATGTATAATAGCAATGCAACTGTATTAAATAATGTGTGAAAGTACACAGAAAACAATTAAATTGATTAAAATAAAGAGTACTAAAAAGAGTACTAAAAAAGGGTACTAAAAAAGAGTACTACCAAACAGGTGAAAAAATTAGAAGTATTTAACAATAAAGAAAATGCAAAATACAAATTGGTCAACAACAGCACAAAATTCATTTAATTTTTTAAAAAAAAACTACAAGAAATAAATGAGTACCAACAAAAGTACTTCGGGAATGTAAAAAGTGCAAAAATACGAAAATAGTTTAATATGAAAATTAATTAAAACAAATTGTTCCAAAAAAAGTGTATATATTTAAATACAAGAAAAGGTACACCATGGTCAAATAGGTGCAAAAGTAAAAGACATTTAAAAAAAAGCAAAATGTACTTATGTATTATAAGTACATTATAACATTATAAGAAATTCACGAGTACTAAAACAAGTACTTCAGAAATGTAAAAATAAGTACGAATATATTTTCAACAAGAAAGCGTATTTAGATAAAAAAAAAAAAAAAGTACCAACAATTTTACATAATTACCAGAAAAGTGTACATAGCCGCTAAAATGGTGCAAAATTTAAAAATTTATCAAAAATAAAACGTATTTCAATATGAACATAAAAAACATAAAACAAGGTGTCCCATAAAATCGCAGGAAGGGATTGTGAGCTTCTTAGTTGTACACTCACTGATTGGGACCTACAGTTAT
Source organism: Phaonia tiefii (assembly GCA_963931995.1). Lineage (NCBI taxonomy): Eukaryota > Metazoa > Arthropoda > Insecta > Diptera > Muscidae > Phaonia > Phaonia tiefii. Next base: position 27,427,831 of record OZ008370.1, read on the forward strand.
ACACCGGTTCCGAACGGTATTTTGAGAAGCTTTTTCATGGCTAAGTACTCGATAACCATTGCACCACCGACGGCCACAACAAAACGTACTAAATATTGTGCAAAACATTATAAAGTAATTATGAGTACTAAAAAAGTACGTAATTCACACAAAAAATTGAAAAGCATGAACAAATTTAAAACACGAAAATGCATCCTTTTATTTTGACATTTACGCAAATAGTTAAAAAATAGGAAAATTCATTTAAAATAGTTCTAATAATAGTACACAAGTACCAAAAAATAAATATGTACGCAAATTCGTAACAGAAATAGTTAAAAATTTACGCAAATAGTTAAAAAATAGGAAAATTCATTTAAAATAGTTCCAATAATCGTACACAAGTACCAAAAAATAAATATGTACGCAAATTCTTTACAGTAAAATGTAGTCAGTGAGCAGAAAGTACTAAGCATTATTCAATACTAAAGGGTTTTTCAACAGAGACGATACAAAAGTAAATCGATAGGGACAGCAAACGACGCCATATTTTTTCCCGCTCTTTTGACACTTCTCTTCAGTAAGGTTTGCCAATTCATCATGGAAAGATATACGAGCCAACAACGAGTAGAAATTATTAAAATTTACTACCGAAATTTGGAGTCAGTGGCATCAACTTTAAGAGCGCTACGTCCAATTTATGGTCGTCATAATCGTTCTACCAGATCAACAATTGAGCGTCTAGTGGAAAAATTTGAATCCACAGGCACAGTACAAAATGTTCCCGTGCCAGTGCATCATCATCACTGCATCCCGAAAAAATTACGGTCTGGTGCGATTTATGGGCAGGCGGCGTCATTGGGCCGTACTTCTTCCGTGATGATCAAGACCGGTACATTACTGTGAATGCGAATCACTGCCGTTCAATGATAACCGAATATTTTTGGCCCCAATTGGATAATATGGACTTGGAGGACATGTGGTTCCAACAGGACGGCGCCACAAGCCACACAGCGAATGCCACAATCAATTTATTGGAAACCAAGTTTGGTGAACGTGTTATCTCACGAAATGGCCCAGTCGATTGGCCGCCTCGGTCGTGCGATTTGACGCCGTTAGATTATTTCCTGTGGGGCTACGTCAAGTCTATGGTCTATGCCAACAAGCCAGCGACGATTGATGAACTTCGTACGAATATCGAACATGAAATTGCAGCAGTATCGGCCGATTTATGCTTGAAAACCGTCGAAAATTGGGTTCAGCGTCTGGACTTCTGCAAGCGTGCCCGTGGTGGCCATGCAAAAGAAATCGAGTTCCATACATAATGGCATCTAACGTACTTTCACAGGAATAAAGAATTTCATTGGTATCTAAAACCGGTTTTGTTTTATTTAAAAAAACGTTTGTAGCGCTCTTATTGAGAAACCCTTTATAAATGAATTCTGAGTACTCAAAAAATGTAATTTTTATACAAAACCAAAAGTACAAAATTTTTGAAAAGTAAGCAAGTGTATGAAAATAAAAGGTACCAAAAATAGTACATAAGTACCAAAATAGTACACAAATGGTAAAATGGTAAAAATTTGACAAATTAATAAATAAAAATGATTTAATAACAACGAACAAAAAGTACCAAGTGTTTTAATTTTTTTCTAAAAGGTACCAAAAATAGTACATATGTACCATAAAGGTAAACAACTGCTAAAAAGGTAAACAAATTCTCAACTTCATAACAATAAAATGTAGTAAACAATGCGCAGAAGGTACCAAACATACAAAATAATAGTACAATTGTATTCTGAGTACGTAAATACCATAACATATGAAAAACATATGCAATTTGTTCAAAGTAACAAAATGCATTAAAACAGAGGTACCGTAAATAGTACACAAGTACCAAAAAAAGTACACCATTGTTAAAAGGTAAACAAATACCCCAATTCATGACAATAAAATGTAGTCAAGAGGGCACAAATGATACCAAACACAGTAATACTACTAATGAATTCTGAGTACTTAAAAAGTACTTAAATCCATAAACGTCGTCGCAAACGTCGCAAATGGTTACAAAATAGGAATAGTCAATTAAAAAAAACAAACCCGTAAAAAACATAGTTTTTGACTATAAATTCTTTATACATATATGTTCACGCCCCTTTGTCCAATCCCGCCCATATTTGCAGCAGATCTTAGAATACGTAAACCTAACTAACATACCCAATTTTGTTCAAATACCGTTAACAGGAGCAGAAATAATGGATTTTCAATTTGTGATTTGTATTGGAGGTACCACGCCCCATTGCCCTATCCTGCCCATATTTGCAGCAGATTTTAGAATATGTAGGAAGTTTAGGATTTTTAATTTGTGATTTGTATTGGAGCTACCACCCCCCATTGTCCAATCCCACCCAGATAGTTAATTTTTGTCGTTGCTTTTAGTTTGCCTGCGAAGTTTCAGCTCGATTGGATCACGGGAAAAGGGTTAAAAATCACTCCAAAGTTTCCTCCGCATGCATACAGATAGGTGAAGTTAATATAAAGAATTTAAAAAGTACCAAAAATTCTACACAAGTACCAAAAAATAAATACGCAAATACTTAAAAGTAAAATGTTGTCAGTGAGCAGAAAGTACCAAGAAGTATTCAACACTAGAAATGAATTCTGAGTAATCAAAAACTTTAATTGTTATACAAAAACATAAATACGAAATTGTTCAAGAGTAAGGAAGCGTTTAAAAAGTACCAAACATGGTACATATAGAGGTACCAAAAAAGGTACACAAATGATAAAATGGTAAAAATCCAAAAAAAATTTATCAAAAGGATTTAACAACGAACAAAAAGTACCAAAATGTATATAATAAAACCAAATGAATTCTTTGAGTACTAAAAAAAGTACTTCAGTAATACAGAAAATCAAAAGTATGAAAATTGGTTAAAAGTAAGGAATTATATGGAAATACAAAGTAATAAAATTAGTACATAAGTACCAAAAACAGGTACGCAATTGCAAAATGTTAAAAATACCCAAATTCACCTAAGCAAAAAATATTTATTAAGGAATAAGAAGTACCAACAATTTTACAATAATGTACTTCAAAAGTAATAGTACTAAATAATATAATAAAATTTTAAAAAGTACTCAGTAATATAAATAAAGCTAAAAGTACGAAAATAGCGAAAACATTAAAAATTAATTATAAGAAAAGTACCAAATATAATGCACAGAACTGTACCAAAAACTGTACAAAACCTATAAATTAGTTAGTGGTACTAAAAAGTACCTGAGCACCAAAGTACTAGAAAAAGTAGCAAAGTAGGTACTAAGATAGTACTTACAAAAGTAGTTCAGTACCAAATTACTACAAAAACTACCAAAGTCCGAAGAGCAAGGGGTACCGATGAGACAGCTGATCAAGTACTTGGAAAACTTATAGAGAAAATGCTTCCAAATAAGAAATTGTTTTAGGTGACTGGGTTGCGTTATGCAATTTTCATACTTTTGCAGCTGCGTGCCAACCCAAAAGTACAAAACACATCAACTGGGAGTAAATTTTGCCAATTAAATTGATTAAAAAAAAGGATACTCAGTGAAAAAAATCACATGATGTGTCAGGGGACACCCGGTTGGAACGAAGTACCTTTCGCTATATATTATATACTAGTTAGTTCCAACACGCCAAAGGCGCCCGTTGAAAAATACGATAATTTAAATGGATCTTTAGGAAAAGATACTTTTTGTAAAATGATTAACTTGTTTTAAGAATTCTTTTTTATAGAATGTATTTTATTTTTAAAAAAGAGTATATTTTTAGATCCTTTTTGTAAGAATATGTATTATATTTTCACGAAAAGGTCGGTTTTTAAAGAAAGATACTTTTTTCACTAAAAACAAATATTTTTTTAAGAAAAGGTACTATTTTTAAGAAGAAGTACTTTCTGTAGAAAAAGCATTAAGAGTATGAATTTGTTTTTACAAAGAAGTAGTTCTTTTAAGAACAGGTACTTTTTAAAGAAGTTAGGAAATTATTTTTTTGAAGAAAATTTACTTCTTTTCAGAAAGGCTACTTATCTCAAGAAAAGTTAAGAAAAGGTATTATTATATTTTTAAGAAAAGGTACTTCTAAGAAAAGGAATTTTTGTGAAAAAAATGTTTTTTTTTAAGAGAAGGTATTTTTTTGAAGAAATGGTTTTTTGTTTAAGAAATGGGATTTGTTTTCACAAATAGGTAAATTTTTAAGAGTAGGTACTTATCTCAAGAAAAGTTACTTTGTTTCACAAAAAGGTACTTTTTAAAGAAAAGGTACTTTTTAAAGAAAAGGTACTTTTGCAAGAAAAGGTACCTTTTAAAGAAAACGTACTTTTTAAAGAAAAGGTACTTTTTAAAGAAAATGTACTTTTTAAAGAAAAGGTACTTTTTAAAGAAAATGTACTTTTTAAAGAAAATGTACTTTTTAAAGAAAAGGTACTTTTTAAAGAAAAGGTAGTACAGGGTTGTAATAAAGTGGTTAAAAAAAGTTGTTTAATTTTTTTTCATTTAGTCCCCATACCGCAATGTGCGATAAGGAACTTCGTTCCAAAAATCGAAATGTAATGCATTGTTAGAGCAAAATTATTTATGTAAAATTATTGGTGCACGCAAATTCTTTAAATTAAAGATTCTCTCTCATTGTCATATGTGTTCCAAGTCTTCCACGGACTTTGTTAGTACATAAAACAGCTGTGGCAAAGTCTTATTTTATTACTTGGTGCCTGAAAGGTTTCCAAAGACCTACCAAATTGCCAAGTACTGCATACTACAAGAGTACTAAAGATGAAAAAAATACAAAGTATTGAATGTAGTAGTTACCAAAGAACTACAAAGTACCAGAAAAGTTGAAAAATATTTACAAGGTAACAATGTACTAAACAAATGTCCACTATGCTGAAAAAGTACCAAAGTAGTAAACAAAATGTCGGCAATATTAAAAAAGTAGGTACTAAAGTACTAGAAAAGTACCAAAGCATTATAAACGTATCAAAATTCGTAAAAAGTATCAAAGTACTGAAAAACCTGCAAAGTATAAAAAGTACCAAAGTAAATAAGTTGTACTTAAATGTATCAAAACTTGTACTGGCAATGTCAAAGTACTGAATAAAGTACCAAATCCGAAGAAAGGTTTAAAGTACTAAAAAAGTACATAAGTACTTAAAAAAGGTACCAAAATACTGAAAAAAAGTATCAAAGTACTGAAAATGTACCAAGTCCCAGAAATTATCGAAATTTAAAATATTACCAAAATACAAAAAAAAATACTAAAGTTCAAAAGCAACAAAAATCAACTGAAAATTTAAATTTGATCTCAATATCAAATGATGAATAGTAAAGTAAAGTAGTAAAAAATGCTGGCAATATTAAAAAATGTAGGTACTAAAGTACTAGAAAAGTACCAAAGCATTAAAAACATATCAAACTTCTTAAAATGTATCAAAGTACTGAAAAGGCTGTAAAGTATAAAAAGTACCAAAGTAAATAAGTAGTACTTAAATGTATCAAAACTTGTACTGGCAATGTCAAAGTACTAACTAAAGTACCAAATCTCAAAAAAGGTTTAAAGTACGAAAAAAAGTACCTAAATACTTAAAAAAGTACCAAAATACAAAAAAAAAGTTTCAAAGTACTGAAAATGTATCAAGTACCAGAAATTATTGAAATTTAAAATATTACCAAAATACAAAAAAAATACTAAAGTTCAAAAATAGTTCAAAAGCAATAAAATTTAACAAAAAAATTTATTTTGAAAACCAGTAAATATCAGCTAGAATATAGATTTTTTTACCTACACTATTGCATATTCGTCTGACTATATTTTTTTTAGTTTCCGCAAAGCTCTGCTCATGCTGTTGCCACTGTCTTGCCAATATTCCTCATATTGCTTTGCCACAAATAAAACCGCTCATTTGTGGAACATTTTCTTTTCTATTCACTGCAATGCCAGATAGCGTTCATTTGTTTTCTTCCAGCTGCAATTACATTAACCATGTGTTGACGCGACTTGTGACAGTGAGTCCAAACAAAAAAATGCATTTTAAACTGTCACTTTTTCACTTCTAAGGCAACTAGTGTGTAAAAAGCGAATTAAAAGCTAGACAACGTTTAAGTGACAATGAATGACAATGAATTCAAAAGTCATAATAAGATCGTATTTAGCTTAACATGACATCCATCTCATATTGACATAAAATATTTCGTATGAACTGTATAATTTTGCATGAGTAATCGCATACGAGTACAAGTATCACCTGTGAGAGTACCTCTCGCTTTTCTGCATTTCGTTTGGCACAGGAGAGTATCTGGTCTCAATTAAGATCACATATCTATAGAATATCACAAGATTTCCCTTAAGGAATGTTGCCATTTTAAATGAAACTGCCCTTTTGAAGAGTGCCTGAAAATGTTTTTCCTATAAATTGAATTTTAGGCAACTGTATTTATACTTCCTTCACAGTCTACTCGACTACGGTAACTCCTAAATTAAGTGAAAACAAAATTGTCTAATATATTGTCATTGTTATAGAAAAATCCGACTAAAAATCATTCTTCCACCCACAGAATTGCGGCTGCCATAACCGAATTTTGGCTGCCACAACTGAATTCTGTTGCTACTATTGAAATTCCACGTTTCCTAATTAATTCGGTTATGACCATTATCCTCACTAAACACGAGTGTCTGCAATATGAACATTTCATATTTTATTAATTGCAGCTTTAGCTACACTTTGCGAGATTGAATAGTACACTTTTTGGTACTTTTGTATTCGCTAATAGTTACATTTAACTACTGTTTGGTTGAAACTAATCAACTTTTGGTAAATTTTTATTATTAAAGAATCAAAAGTTCTAAAAAAAGATAATAAATACTACAAATAATTTAATTAATTATATTGTACTTTTTGGTACATATTTCTGGCACTTTTATGACACTTTATTATATTATATTTTGGAACTTTATTATATTTCTCAAATTATATATGTTTTGTATCACTTTATAGAAATTTGGGTTTGGTTTTGTTTATTATTAATACCCAATTTAAGTACACTTTTTGGTACAGATTATTACTCATTTTGGTACCACCTTTTATTTAGTTTATTGACACATTTAACTAAATTGGTCGGTACTTTTTGGTTGATACTAATATACTTTTGCATATTTTTAATTGCACTGTGCGACAAATGGTAGGGGTCAGTGATCGGCGGGGGGTTCTGATTAGCGGGAAAAGTTATATCGGTCAAAAACAAGTTATAAGTGTCCCGACGTTTCGCTGGGTCACGTCTAGGAAACGAGATATATCGATTTGAAGTTAGTAAGTAACATACAGGGGAATTTGTCAAGTTTGGGGCTTTTTTGTTTGACATAACTTAAGAATGACTAGTCCGTTTTTGCTGAATTAAGAATTACAATTTCTTTAATCCACTGATATACTGTTTCTCCACATAATCAACAGTTTTGCAGTTATAAATAAATGTATGAAGGAAAAAAATCACATGAGGTGTCAGGGGACACCCGGTTGGAACGAAGTTCCTTTCGCTATATATTACACGGTGTTACAAAAAATAGATTTTTTTCTGTCCTATGAACCTATTCGGAAAGAGGGGAAAAAATAAAAATACACGTGTATCGTCGATTTTCATGTACACGTCAGAACTTTTTTTGTTTTAAGTTTGAAGTATAAAGCTCGTAGTGGCCTGTGTGAAAGCCTTTGGACCGATTTTTAACCCTTTTTCAGTGATCCTATCGTGTTGATTTTTTGCAGGCAGACTCGTGGAAATGACTGTATCACGTCAAATTTTTTAAAAACAATTTTTATCAATTCTCAGATTTTCCCCAATTTTTATTATTTTTGAAAAACAAATATTTTTTTCACTTTTCTTAGCATAACTTGAAGGGACTCCAAATTTTTAAACTACTTAAGCGTTACGAAAAACAAAATGTTTTTTGACCCATCCTACTCGATATAGTTGTAGTTAATCAATAGTAACCTTCTAACACTAAACAGTTTTTGACTTTTACAACACTTACAACTGGTCTGATAGATGAAATAAGGAATTGCAAAATTGTTTTAAGTTCTGTTGTGCGAAAACGTATTTGTATATATTTCATCTGAAAAAATGCAGTGTCCGACGCGAAATAACTTTTGTTACGTTTGTGGCTTATTCGCACCAAGTAAAAATTTGAAAAATATTATTAAAACAGTGGTGAATTCGTTTCAGAAAATAGTTAAGACTGCTTATGTTCCTTACTTGTGGTATACTCCGGAAGTCGTGTGCGACTATTGCTATAGAAATTTGTGCAAGTTTACTGATGGAAGGTCAACAATAAAGTACGCTGTACCAACAATTTGGCTACCACGCACGGAGCACTGCAATGAATTGTGCTACTTTTGTGTAACTTTTGCTCAAACAAAAGGGTACCAATACATTCACCGCAACAAAATTCGCTACGCTAATGTAGAATCGGTAATTCCAGCAGTTCTATACTCACCAGGAGAGCGTGTAGCGGCTTCAGTGGAGATTTTTGATAATGTTCCCGAAATAAGCGATGAAGAATCAACAGTTGTACCAACACTGCTATCAACTTTTCTTGCATCGAATGCGAGATGCGAGAGTCCACAAGTATCGGAATTTGTGGCAACACCCAGTGAAATTGGGACTGCAATGCAAGCCGTCTTCAATGAGGTCGTACGAGACGGAAATTTGTCGAGGAGAACACCAGAACTCTTTGCATCACGCTTTAAGCAGTGGAATATAGTGGCGGCTGATTTTAAAATAACAGCCGCTCGTGGTCGAGGTACCACTATTCCATATGACGAATTTTTTAAATTGCACGAAGATCGGAAAAAAACCTAGCTTATTGTTATGATATTGATTGGATGTTTGCAAAAATTGGTTACCCTCATATTTCAGAGGAGTGGCGACTTTTCATCGATGCATCGGTCAACAGCCTTAAAGTCGTGCGGCTTCATATCGGTAACATACATCCATCTGTCCCGATCGCATATGCCACAAACCTCAAGGAAACATACGAAGGCATGGAATTAATATTACAGCTGATACTCATGGGTGTTAAGTGTGGATTTCCAACCCACCAGTGCTTTTTGTGTACATGGGAAGGTCGAAAAAGAGATGAGCATTACACTGAATTTAAGTGGAAGCCGCGAACATGCTACAAAGTAGGCGTAGAAAGTATAGAGAATCTACCATTGGTGCAGCCGTCTCAAATCATTTTGCCTCCACTACACATTAAGCTCGGTCTCGTATCAAATTTTGTTAAAAAACTGGATCGTGATGGCGAGGCCATTGCAACTTTGCGCAAAATTTTTCCGAAATTGAGCGGCGCAAAGATTCATGCAGGTATTTTTTTTAAGAAGTCATTCAGTAACTTTATGTTTTTTAATGATTTTTTTGATTTAAGGTGTTTTCAATGGTCCGCAGATAAAAAAATAATTGCAAGTTCTGAATTTTCATCAAAATTAAATGCTATCGAACAACGTGCATGGAAAGGTACAGTTGCCGTTATAAAGCAGTTTCTTGGCAACAAACGAGCTGCCAATTATAGAAATATTGTAGCAGAAATGGTTTCGGCATATGGCGAAATGGGCATATTAATGTCGCTAAAGATCCATTTTCTTCACAATCATTTAGATTTTTTCCCTGATGATTTAGGAGCTTGTAGCGATGAGCATGGCGAAAGGTTCCATCAGGACATTGCGGCTATTGAAAAGCGCTTTAAAGGAAAAGACATTACGCATAAGCTTGGCGAATACTGTTGGTCTATTTGTCGCGATACTGTAGCAAATGCTTACAACCGCAAAAATAAAAGGCCTAAATTTCTTTAAAAACATTAAAATTTTTAATGTAACAATTCTTTATTTTTATAAAACAAAAGTAATAAAAAAAATTGTTTTTTTAACGAACTGAAACCTTAAAAAAAACGATAACCATTTAAAAAAAAAAAAAATTTGGGAAAATCTGAGAATTGATAAAAATCTATTTTTTAAAAAATTTGACGTGATACAGACATTTCCACGAGTCCGCCTACAAAAAATCAGCTCGATTGGATCACTGAAAAAGGGTTAAAAATCGGTCCAAAGGCTTTCACACAGGCCACTACGAGCTTTATACTTCAAACTTAAAAAAAAAAATTCTGACGTGTACATGAAAATCGCCGATACACGTGTATTTTTATTTTTTATCCCCTTTCCGAAAAAGTAAATTTGGTTCATAGAACAGAATGTGTGTAACACGGTGTTATGTACTAGCTGGTTCCAACTCGCCTAAGGCGCTCGTTGAAAATTACCATAGTTTAAATGGATCTTTAAGAAAAGATCCTTTTTGTAAAATGATGAACTTTTTACTTTTTACATACATTCTATAAATTTAAAAAAAAAAAAAGTATATTTTTAGGTCCTTTTTGTAAGAATATGTATTATATTTTCCCGAAGAGGTCCTTTTTTAAAGAGAGGTACTTCTTTTATTAAAAGCTAAGGGTTTTTTAAGAAAATTTACTATTTTTAAGAAGAAGTACTATTTGTAAGAAAAAGCCATAAGAGTATGCATTTTTTTTTACAAAGAAGTACTTTTTAAGGACAGGTACTTTTTAAAGAAGTGGTACTCTTTTTGAGAAAATATTATTTTTTTTAATAAAATGTACTTATTTTCAGAAACGTATTGTGTTACTTTTAAGAAAAGGTACTTTTAAGAAAAGGACTTTTTGTAAGAAAGGGTATTTTTTATGAGAAGGTATATTTTTGAAGAACTGGTTTTTTTTTTAAGAAATTGAATTTTTTTTAAGAATTGGTCCTTTATTCAAGAATAGTTACTTTTATAAGAGTAGGTACTTATCTCAAGAAAGTTGTATTACTTCACAAAAAAAGGTACTCTTTGAAAAAAATGTTTTTTTTAAAGAAAAGACAATTTGTTGTAAGAAACTGTACTGTTTTAAGAAAAAATAGTACTTATTTAAAAAAAAAACTTTTTTTTAAGAAAAGGTACTTTTTGTAAGAAAATGTACTTTTTTTAAGCAAAGGTACTTCTTTAAGATAAGGCATATTTTTTAAGAAAAGGTACTTTGTTTAAGAATATAAATAGGTATTCTTTTTGAAAAAAATTTAATTTTTTTAAAAAAGCCTTTATTTAAGAAAATTTCCTTTTTTAAACTTCTTTCACTTAGGCTTTTCTAAATTTACTTTTATTGGGTTCAAAATACTATATTTAGTAGATATTGTGTTTTGAATATTGGTTACAGGTTCCATGTAGAAAACTTCCCATTAAACAAGAAATTTGCCAACCTATGTGAGACATCTTGTTAGTCTAGACACAAACCAAAGCAAAAGTAAACAATATAGTTGATAATAGTGGGATGTAGCATAATAGTGTTAAAGCAAAAGTTGTTTAATTTTTTTTCGTTTAGCCCCCATCCCGCAACGTGCGTTTCCAAAAATACCTTAATGCATAGTACAAGGTACCAAAATTTATTTTAACGTATTATTTAAAGATGTGTAAAAAGTACAACAAAATGTACTAAAAATACCAAGTGTTTACTATAATAGAGCAAAAGGAGTACAAATGTAAACATTTGTGTACTTTCGTATTTTTTAGTAGTACATTTGTTGGTATTTTTTCGTACACATGTAATAATTTGATAAAATTATGGTAAATTAAAAATTTCTTTGAACAAATTTGGGAACTTTCTTGTAAATTCTTATGTTAGTATAAATTTTGGTAATTTTTAATAAACCATTTCAAGTGCACTTGATTTGCAGTTCAAAGTACTTTTTTAACTTGTTACATTAAGTGCACTAAAAAAATCAAATTTAAAGACACATTTATGAAAAGGTACTATAACTTAATTTAGCAAATGTCTACAAAAGGTTCCAAAATACTTATATGTAGTAAAACAATTTGAAAATTTCACCAATATAAACTTTAGTTTAGTTTTATTATAGAAAACTTTTCAAATTTTGTAATAAATTTAATAATGTGTTCAAAAAAATTTTGGTACATTTTAGTATACATTTTGGTACATTTTTGGGTACACTTTTCCAAATTGTTTAATACAGTTACTGGTACTTTTTAGTACACATTTAATATGAAATAAATCTTGTTACCTTTTAGTATAAATCTTGGTACATTTTAGTATACTCGTACGTAATAGTTTTTGGAACATTCAGTGTACTTTTTGGTACATATTTTTCAATTTTATTTCACAACTTTGGTAAAGTACCTATTTTTAAAACAATACCTTATCTTCAAAAGTACCTTACCTTACAAAAAATACTTTTTCTTACAAAAATTATTGTTTTAAAATAAGTTCCTTTTCTTAAAAAAGTACATTTTCCTACGACAAATTGCCTTTTCTCAAAAAACTAAATTTTTTTTTTTTTTTTTTTTTTTTTTTTTTTTTTTAAAAAGTACATTTTTTGTGAAACAAAATATCTTTTCTTGAGATAAGTATCTCCTCTTAAAAATTTACCTGTTCTTGAAAAAAGGAACAATTCTAATAAAAATTCCCATTTTTTGAAAAAACCTCTTCTTCAAAAAATACATTCTCTTAAATTAATATCTTTTCTTACAAAAATTCCCTTTCTTAAAAGTACAAGTTCTTAAAAAAATAAAACCTTTTCTTTTCTTCTCTAGAGATAAGTCGCCTTTCTGTAAATAAGTGAATTTTCTTAAAAAAAATCTTTTCCTAAAAAGAGTACTCCGTTTTCCAAAAGTACCTGTTCTTAAAAAAAAGTACTTCTTTGTAAAAGAAATAATACTCTTATGGCTTTTTCTTACAGAAAGTACTTTTCCTTAAAAATAGTACCTTTTCTGAAACAAATTTGCTTTTAATAAAAGAAGTACCCCTCTTTAAAAACGAACCTTTTCGGGAAAATATAATACATATTCTTACAAAAAAGACCTAAAAATATACTTTTCTTAAAAAAAATACATTCTATAAAAAAAAATTCGTAAAAAAAGTTTAGTATTTTACAAAAAGTATCTTTTCTTAAAGATCCATTTAAATTATTGTATTTTTCAACGGGCGCCTTAGGCGCGTTGGAACTAACTAGTACATAATATATAGCGAAAGGAACTTCGTTCCCACCGGTTGTCCCCTGACACCTCATGTAATTTTATATTAGTGAACTTTTATGAATATGTACTTTTTGACATTATTTAATACTTAGTATGTATGTAGTATGTATTGCTTTTATGAACTTTTTAAGCAAAAAAATGTTTCCATCTTATTTTGTTTATATCTTTGCGAACAATTTCTTAGAGAAACTGGGGTTTTAGGTCAGTAGCCGAAATTGTAATCGTTAAAAATAACTATTTTTTAACTATTATACCCAAATCTTAATCATCACTTTTGTAAGCTTTAATTTAGGTGGGGCGTTTTTATGGCCTCATCAAATATTTGGTATGGAATACCTTTGTTACCACTGAAAATGTTATCTAAGATCTTTATTAATTTCTTTCCAAGCCCTTAAAGATCAACACTTTCATATATTGAGGTTGGTCGTCAAAGAAATGGAAACACTTTTAATTTCATATTTTCCCCTGAAACAAAAAAAAAAAACGTTTGTGAGAAATTATAAATCTAACACTAAATTTTGAAGATCTTCCTGCCGTAATTTGGAATGGGATTAGAATAATAACATGGTGGTGCCCATAATCATTCACCACATGTGTTGAGCAGGGAGTGAGTGAATGCTCTGGAGACAGACAGCCAGCCATAAGGCAGCTAATAGATGCTGAAAATGATAATGATGGTGCTAAAGCTAAGATGGAGTGGGAATGACGAAGATGATGATGTTGTTACTTAAGCTGCTGCTGTTCATGTTGTTGTTGGTTATGATGATGGTTCTTTTAATGCCCGTCTGCTATTTTTATTTTTTGATTATTCATCATAAAACTGTTGTAACTTCGGTTCCAACCACGATGGAGGAACCACTTCTTGGCCAACATAATGTTTACTTATACAGTTTGGCTTTCTTGAAATATTTCATCTCGCTAATGTTGCAATTATTATTTTTTAAGGAGTTAGAAGAAAAACCCACCAAACGAAAAAACAACTTTAAATAAATAACATGTTGCTGACTGATGTATGAATTGTTGCTCTCATCTGATGATGCTGCTGTTGTTGTTGATGCCGGCTGTTAATCATCACGATTTCTAATGCAACCCATATTTAGATGTTTTTCTTTAGTCCGGACTCCAAACTTCTCTAAAAGCTGCCGCCATCGTATGTAAGTAGTAATGGTCCCCCCTTTACAATTTTATAATGTCTACACATATTTCGACGTACTCAGGTTCTTCACATTTTTCAGTAACATAGAAATGTTAAATCATCAGAAATCGTTAAAAAATGATTTAATTAAAACGTACGTCGTAAAAGCTCAGACATGTTTGTAAGAGATTACCCAGAGATTAAGTGGAAAGTATAATTATTTTTGAATAAGCAGAGTTTAAAGAAGTTGTTAGAGAAAATAGCAAAATTGTTCTACCATACAACGTGTTTAGAAGTTACAAGATTTACAAGGAAAATTAATGTAGAAGACAATAACCTGTAGTTATTTAATATCTAATGTCTGTTATTTAGATAATTTAAGCGTTTAAATTAAACAGCAAAAGAACATCGATAATTAAATAATTTAAAAAAAAATATATTATCGAAGAAAAAATCTATTTTATTATATTAAGATCTTAATCTCAATATTAACTTTAATCTTAACCGTAATTTTTATCTTAATGTTAACCTAATTCCAATCTCAAACCAAACCTCTATCTCGATCTTAATTTACATCTAAATCTTAATCTCAATTTTAATCTGAATCTCAATTTTAACCTCAAACTCAATCTTAATTTAAATATAAAATTTAATTTCAATTTATATATATCTTTATCTTTATCTTTATCTTTATCTTTATCTTTATCTTTATCTTTATCTTTATCTTTATCTTTATCTTTATCTTTATCTTTATCTTTATCTTTATCTTTATCTTTATCTTTATCTTTATCTTTATCTTTATCTTTATCTTTATCTTTATCTTTATCTTTATCTTTATCTTTATCTTTATCTTTATCTTTATCTTTATCTTTATCTTTATCTTTATCTTTATCTTTATCTTTATCTTTATCTTTATCTTTATCTTTATCTTTATCTTTATCTTTATCTTTATCTTTATCTTTATCTTTATCTTTATCTTTATCTTTATCTTTATCTTTATCTTTATCTTTATCTTTATCTTTATCTTTATCTTTATCTTTATCTTTATCTTTATCTTTATCTTTATCTTTATCTTTATCTTTATCTTTATCTTTATCTTTATCTTTATCTTTATCTTTATCTTTATCTTTATCTTTATCTTTATCTTTATCTTTATCTTTATCTTTATCTTTATCTTTATCTTTATCTTTATCTTTATCTTTATCTTTATCTTTATCTTTATCTTTATCTTTATCTTTATCTTTATCTTTATCTTTATCTTTATCTTTATCTTTATCTTTATCTTTATCTTTATCTTTATCTTTATCTTTATCTTTATCTTTATCTTTATCTTTATCTTTATCTTTATCTTTATCTTTATCTTTATCTTTATCTTTATCTTTATCTTTATCTTTATCTTTATCTTTATCTTTATCTTTATCTTTATCTTTATCTTTATCTTTATCTTTATCTTTATCTTTATCTTTATCTTTATCTTTATCTTTATCTTTATCTTTATCTTTATCTTTATCTTTATCTTTATCTTTATCTTTATCTTTATCTTTATCTTTATCTTTATCTTTATCTTTATCTTTATCTTTATCTTTATCTTTATCTTTATCTTTATCTTTATCTTTATCTTTATCTTTATCTTTATCTTTATCTTTATCTTTATCTTTATCTTTATCTTTATCTTTATCTTTATCTTTATCTTTATCTTTATCTTTATCTTTATCTTTATCTTTATCTTTATCTTTATCTTTATCTTTATCTTTATCTTTATCTTTATCTTTATCTTTATCTTTATCTTTATCTTTATCTTTATCTTTATCTTTATCTTTATCTTTATCTTTATCTTTATCTTTATCTTTATCTTTATCTTTATCTTTATCTTTATCTTTATCTTTATCTTTATCTTTATCTTTATCTTTATCTTTATCTTTATCTTTATCTTTATCTTTATCTTTATCTTTATCTTTATCTTTATCTTTATCTTTATCTTTATCTTTATCTTTATCTTTATCTTTATCTTTATCTTTATCTTTATCTTTATCTTTATCTTTATCTTTATCTTTATCTTTATCTTTATCTTTATCTTTATCTTTATCTTTATCTTTATCTTTATCTTTATCTTTATCTTTATCTTTATCTTTATCTTTATCTTTATCTTTATCTTTATCTTTATCTTTATCTTTATCTTTATCTTTATCTTTATCTTTATCTTTATCTTTATCTTTATCTTTATCTTTATCTTTATCTTTATCTTTATCTTTATCTTTATCTTTATCTTTATCTTTATCTTTATCTTTATCTTTATCTTTATCTTTATCTTTATCTTTATCTTTATCTTTATCTTTATCTTTATCTTTATCTTTATCTTTATCTTTATCTTTATCTTTATCTTTATCTTTATCTTTATCTTTATCTTTATCTTTATCTTTATCTTTATCTTTATCTTTATCTTTATCTTTATCTTTATCTTTATCTTTATCTTTATCTTTATCTTTATCTTTATCTTTATCTTTATCTTTATCTTTATCTTTATCTTTATCTTTATCTTTATCTTTATCTTTATCTTTATCTTTATCTTTATCTTTATCTTTATCTTTATCTTTATCTTTATCTTTATCTTTATCTTTATCTTTATCTTTATCTTTATCTTTATCTTTATCTTTATCTTTATCTTTATCTTTATCTTTATCTTTATCTTTATCTTTATCTTTATCTTTATCTTTATCTTTATCTTTATCTTTATCTTTATCTTTATCTTTATCTTTATCTTTATCTTTATCTTTATCTTTATCTTTATCTTTATCTTTATCTTTATCTTTATCTTTATCTTTATCTTTATCTTTATCTTTATCTTTATCTTTATCTTTATCTTTATCTTTATCTTTATCTTTATCTTTATCTTTATCTTTATCTTTATCTTTATCTTTATCTTTATCTTTATCTTTATCTTTATCTTTATCTTTATCTTTATCTTTATCTTTATCTTTATCTTTATCTTTATCTTTATCTTTATCTTTATCTTTATCTTTATCTTTATCTTTATCTTTATCTTTATCTTTATCTTTATCTTTATCTTTATCTTTATCTTTATCTTTATCTTTATCTTTATCTTTATCTTTATCTTTATCTTTATCTTTATCTTTATCTTTATCTTTATCTTATCTTTATCTTTATCTTTATCTTTATCTTTATCTTTATCTTTATCTTTATCTTTATCTTTATCTTTATCTTTATCTTTATCTTTATCTTTATCTTTATCTTTATCTTTATCTTTATCTTTATCTTTATCTTTATCTTTATCTTTATCTTTATCTTTATCTTTATCTTTATCTTTATCTTTATCTTTATCTTTATCTTTATCGTTATCGTTATCGGTATCGTTATCGCTATCGCTATCGGTATCGTTACCGTTATCGGTATCGTTATCGTTATCGATATCGTTATAGTTATCGTTATCGGTATCGGTATCGTTATCGTTATCGTTATCGTTATCGGTATCGTTATCGTTATCGTTATCGTTATCGTTATCGTTGTCTTTGTCTTTGTCTTTGTCTTTATCGTTATCGTTATCGGTATCGTTATCGTTATCGTTATCGTTATCGTTATCGTTGTCTTTATCTTTATCTTTATCTTTATCTTTATCTTTATCTTTATCTTTATCTTTATCTTTATCTTTATCTTTATCTTTATCTTTATCGTTGTCGTTGTCGTTGTCGTTGTCGTTGTCGTTGTCGTTGTCGTTGTCGTTGTCGTTGTCGTTGTCGTTGTCGTTGTCGTTGTCGTTGTCGTTGTCGTTGTCGTTGTCGTTGTCGTTGTCGTTGTCGTTGTCGTTGTCGTTGTCGTTGTCGTTGTCGTTGTCGTTGTCGTTGTCGTTGTCGTTGTCGTTGTCGTTGTCGTTGTCGTTGTCGTTGTCGTTGTCGTTGTCGTTGTCGTTGTCGTTGTCGTTGTCGTTGTCGTTGTCGTTGTCGTTGTCGTTGTCGTTGTCGTTGTCGTTGTCGTTGTCGTTGTCGTTGTCGTTGTCGTTGTCGTTGTCGTTGTCGTTGTCGTTGTCGTTGTCGTTGTCGTTGTCGTTGTCGTTGTCGTTGTCGTTGTCGTTGTCGTTGTCGTTGTCGTTGTCGTTGTCGTTGTCGTTGTCGTTGTCGTTGTCGTTGTCGTTGTCGTTGTCGTTGTCGTTGTCGTTGTCGTTGTCGTTGTCGTTGTCGTTGTCGTTGTCGTTGTCGTTGTCGTTGTCGTTGTCGTTGTCGTTGTCGTTGTCGTTGTCGTTGTCGTTGTCGTTGTCGTTGTCGTTGTCGTTGTCGTTGTCGTTGTCGTTGTCGTTGTCGTTGTCGTTGTCGTTGTCGTTGTCGTTGTCGTTGTCGTTGTCGTTGTCGTTGTCGTTGTCGTTGTCGTTGTCGTTGTCGTTGTCGTTGTCGTTGTCGTTGTCGTTGTCGTTGTCGTTGTCGTTGTCGTTGTCGTTGTCGTTGTCGTTGTCGTTGTCGTTGTCGTTGTCGTTGTCGTTGTCGTTGTCGTTGTCGTTGTCGTTGTCGTTGTCGTTGTCGTTGTCGTTGTCGTTGTCGTTGTCGTTGTCGTTGTCGTTGTCGTTGTCGTTGTCGTTGTCGTTGTCGTTGTCGTTGTCGTTGTCGTTGTCGTTGTCGTTGTCGTTGTCGTTGTCGTTGTCGTTGTCGTTGTCGTTGTCGTTGTCGTTGTCGTTGTCGTTGTCGTTGTCGTTGTCGTTGTCGTTGTCGTTGTCGTTGTCGTTGTCGTTGTCGTTGTCGTTGTCTTTGTCTTTGTCTTTGTCTTTGTCTTTGTCTTTGTCTTTGTCTTTGTCTTTGTCTTTGTCTTTGTCTTTGTCTTTGTCTTTGTCTTTGTCTTTGTCTTTGTCTTTGTCTTTGTCATTGTCATTGTCATTGTCATTGTCATTGTCATTGTCATTGTCATTGTCATTGTCATTGTCATTGTCATTGTCATTGTCATTGTCATTGTCATTGTCATTGTCATTGTCATTGTCATTGTCATTGTCATTGTCATTGTCATTGTCATTGTCATTGTCATTGTCATTGTCATTGTCATTGTCATTGTCATTGTCATTGTCATTGTCATTGTCATTGTCATTGTCATTGTCATTGTCATTGTCATTGTCATTGTCATTGTCATTGTCATTGTCATTGTCATTGTCATTGTCATTGTCATTGTCATTGTCATTGTCATTGTCATTGTCATTGTCATTGTCATTGTCATTGTCATTGTCATTGTCATTGTCATTGTCATTGTCATTGTCATTGTCATTGTCATTGTCATTGTCATTGTCATTGTCATTGTCATTGTCATTGTCATTGTCATTGTCATTGTCATTGTCATTGTCATTGTCATTGTCATTGTCATTGTCATTGTCATTGTCATTGTCATTGTCATTGTCATTGTCATTGTCATTGTCATTGTCATTGTCATTGTCATTGTCATTGTCATTGTCATTGTCATTGTCATTGTCATTGTCATTGTCATTGTCATTGTCATTGTCATTGTCATTGTCATTGTCATTGTCATTGTCATTGTCATTGTCATTGTCATTGTCATTGTCATTGTCATTGTCATTGTCATTGTCATTGTCATTGTCATTGTCATTGTCATTGTCATTGTCATTGTCATTGTCATTGTCATTGTCATTGTCATTGTCATTGTCATTGTCATTGTCATTGTCATTGTCATTGTCATTGTCATTGTCATTGTCATTGTCATTGTCATTGTCATTGTCATTGTCATTGTCATTGTCATTGTCATTGTCATTGTCATTGTCATTGTCATTGTCATTGTCATTGTCATTGTCATTGTCATTGTCATTGTCATTGTCATTGTCATTGTCATTGTCATTGTCATTGTCATTGTCATTGTCATTGTCATTGTCATTGTCATTGTCATTGTCATTGTCATTGTCATTGTCATTGTCATTGTCATTGTCATTGTCATTGTCATTGTCATTGTCATTGTCTTTAACTCCATCTTAATGTTTAATATCAACAGAATCTTAGTCGTTAACTTCGAAAGGAAATATTTTTTTTGGAGAAAGGTCCAAATGGGCATAGAACAGCCCAGTCCCGGGGCCTTTAAAGGCCTATTTGCATTTGCTATTAAATTTGGGAAGTTGATTTGACTTCAGGAGTTCAAAGTATACTATAGTAAAGAAGAGTATAGCACTGTCTACAATTATAGTGACATATGGTTTGAATCCAGAGGAAGATGGCTTAAATTTACGCCTTATTGTTGTTGGTAATATCATCCATCTACTTCCACCTTTCCTTTTGGTTGGGCAAATGTTTAATAAAATTCATATCTATAAATTGTTTTCTGATAATTTCCACATGTGATTACACAAAATGTTGTTTGGATGCATTATCGCGCATCTTTTTCCATTTTCCAAGTGGACAAACATGAAATCCTGTTTTATTTTAACAATTTTTGAATTCCATCCTCTATCATTAATCAAAACAAAAACCCCCAAAACCTCTCTGGCAATGTGGTAAGACAGACAATGTTAATAACGACAAACGATAAAGTTTAAATGGACAATATAAAATCGCATAAAACCGAATGAAAGAGACTTTAAATTTACCTATAGATCTTACGGCTAAAAGTGGAGAAAATCTGTGAATGACCCACCATTGAAACGAATTTCAAAGCTCCTGAATCTGTTAATGGTCCAAGACCGAAACGGAAATAAAAACACTTAAAATTTGAAATAATAAACAGATAACATGAACAATAAATTTTCAGCATAACTTCCTGGTCACTGATGACATGTTAATTTAACATTCTGTTAATGACAGTACTTTATAAACAGACTGAAGTCTACCATTCAATTGGGGTGTGATTTAAGTAAAATTGGTTCTGTAACACAGGACATGGGACTGTCCTTGGAGGTGGAAAGTTTCTGATACCCATTCACTTGGGAGTGGCCAGAAATGATTCCTTCATTGGGCAGTCCAAGCAGCTCACTACTTCCACGCAGTATGTGCTGCGCAATGGCTTATCGGAAACCTCCGTTAGCTAGCTAAAGTGACAAGGCGAAACGAACGAGCAACCTGGGTGGTAATTCGATCACTGATACATCTCAGGATTATTAGGTGACCCTGTCATTGAAGCTCTTCGAAGTAGTGGACCCCCTGGTCAACGGCGGATCAAAATTGATCCATAATGGGCGGGTGAAACAGAATCATCCTGGCTGTAGGTAAAATGCAAACTACGGTGGGCTGGGTTTGCCTCCGCGCCACCTTTATATTGGCAATGATAATACACAAAGAAAATAATGAACAAAGAAACCCCCAACTGTTGACGACCCTCGCAAACGTTATAAGGACTACGATTTAAGGATATGTACCTGGAATGTGCGAACGTTATACAGGACTGGTGCCACTTTCCAACTGGCGGATTTCCTCGGAAAATATAAAGCTGACATCACAGCGATCCAGGAAATGTGATGGACAGGATATGGTTGCACCATAAAGAATAACTGCGATATTTACGACAGCTGCCATGAGCGAAAGCACGAATTTGAGTGCGGATTTATAGTAGACAAGAGACTGCGGGACCTAGTTTCAAGGTTCAACCCAGTGAGTGACCGCATAGTCACAATTCGCATCAAAGCGAAATATTTCAACATCTCGTTAATTTGTGTGCACGCACTGACAGAGGATAAAGATGATGAGGTCAAAGAAACATTTTATGAGCGCCTGGAGGAAGTATATGAACGGTGCTCTGACCACGACATTAAGATTATTCTAGACGATTTTAATGTCAAACTAGGAAAGGAAAGTGTATTTCGACCAACCATATCGGTAATCACAGTCGACATGATACCACCTCCGATAATGGAATAAGACTGATAGACTTCGCCGCTGCAAAGAACATGGTAGTTAGTAGCACACGATTCCAGCATAAGGGCATTCATAAGGCGACCTGGATATCTCCCGATCAGGGGACGAAGAACCAGATTGATCACTTGGTAATAGATGGCTGGGCCTCTTCTAGTGTAATGGATGTACGTGTGATTCGAGGTGCCAATATCGACTCGGATCATTACCTGGAGGCCGCGAAAGTTCGCACGAGATTGAGCTGGGCGAAAAACGTAAGAAGCCGAACACAGGGAAAGCTAGATATTGACGAGCTACAAATACCGGAGATATCAATGTCCTATCGACAGAAGCTCTCTCTCCTGCTAGAGCAGAATACCCCCCCGGAGGCCCAGATGCGCAGTGGAAGCACATCTCCCAATCTTTGGAAACCGCTGCAACGACTGAACTTGGCCAGAAGGATAAGCCATGGTACGGTACGACGAAGAATGTTGCATTGCAACTCATGAAAAAGACGCTGCACGTACGGCAACGAAACAGTCAGTTACAACGCGTGCTGCGAGTGAGCGGTACAAGAGGCTGAGAAGGGAGGAAAACCAACTATTTAGGCAAAAAAATGGCAGTGGGAGCAGAGGGAGAGTGAAAATATCGAAATGTGCAGGATGAATGGTGAATCCAGAAAGTTTTCCACAGGGTAAGAAGATCGAATAACGGGCCTAATAATGGGCTTCCCTCCTGCAAGGACGAGAATGGTAATTTGGTGACTGATAACCAGTGTGGCCTCAAAATGTGGAGAGACCACTTTTCAGCACTACTCCACTCAGATTCTTCCACTGAAGATCAGGAGGTAATGATAGTGGAAGATAGTATAGATTGTACCCCCCCCCCCCCCAACTAAGACGAGATTAGAACGACGATCTATAATAAAGCCGCTGGTGCGGATGGGCTACCGGCTGAACTTTTTAAGGCAGGTGGCGCAGGACTGCTACCCCACATGCATCAACTGATATGCGGTATATGGCTGGGGGAATCTATGCCCGACGATTGGAATCTCAGTGTATTAAGTCCAGTATTCAAAAAGGGTGATCCGTGTGTCTGTTACAACTAACGCGGTATCAGTATTTTATCTATCGCGTATAAGATCTTGTCGAGCGTATTATGTGAAAGACTAAAGCCAATTATTGAAAACTTGATTGGACCTTATCAGTGTGGTTTTAGACCAGGCAAGTGCACGACTGACCAAATATTCACGCTACGCCAAATCCTGGAAAAGACCCATGGAAAGCAAATCGATACATACCACCTTTTTGTCGATTACAAAGCGGCTTTCGATAGCCCCATACGGGGAAAACTGTGCGAAGCTATGTCTGAACTTGGTATTCCGGCAAAACTGATCCGCCTCTCTAGAATGACGCTGACCAACACCAAATCAGCAGTGAAGGTGGGGAAAGACCTCACTGAACCATTCTGTACCAAGCGAGGACGTAGACAAGGCGACACACTTTCGTGAAATCTCTTCAACATCTTACTGGAGATAATATTGAGAAAAGCTACAGTAAATACGAACAAGACCATTAACACGAAAAGCCATATGTTGCCGGCGTAGGCTGACGACATAGACATCATTGGCCGAAATTTGCGAGAGGTTGCTGCAGTATTTTCAAGAATCGAAAAGGATTCAGCGAAGGTGGCTCTTGCTGTTAATGAGGGCAAGACAAAATTGATGGTGTCAATGACTAGAGAAACCTCTCGACTTGGTCCGCACTTGAACGTTGACAACCGATTTAATTTTGAAGTGGTAGATGAATTTGTCTAAATTAGATCCGCCATGAACAAGGACAACAACGTCAGCCTGGAGATAGATAGGAGAATTGTGCTTGCAAATAGATGTTATTTTGGGCTCAGCAAGCAGTTTAGGAACAAAGCCCTCTCTCGACGGACAAAAGTCCAGCTATATCAGACTCTCATTTTACCTGTCTTGACATATGGCTCCGAAACTTGGGTCATATCGCAAGCGGATGAAAAACACCTGGGAGTTTTCGAAAGCAAAATTCTGCGTAAAATATATGGTCCTGTTAGGGAAAACGGCGAGTACTGACGTCGCTGGAACGCAGAGCTATACAATCTCTATTCTGACGTGGACATAGCTAGGCGAATCAAAGTGGGCCAATTGTGTTGGCTAGGCCATGTTAACAGAAAGTATGAAGATGAGCCAGCGCGAAAGGTTTTCGATAACGTACCCGATGGAAGCAGGAAAAGGGGACGACCGAGACTCCACTGGAAAGACCAGGCAGAAGAATCCCTCCGTATCCGTGGTGTTACCAACTGGCGAGAAAAGGCGAAGGATATGTTGAAATTTGTGTAATTTGTTTGTTTAATTAATATGTGTAAGACCTCTGACCTCATGAGGTTGTAAAATAGTCAATAAAAGTAAAGGTTCTGTAACACAACTATAATAAATTGTATGCCTTAACATACTGTTATTTATGTATCTGTATCCCAACAAATATTGACTGGAATCACTTCTCTCAGTCCCATTACTCCATTCAGTACTCGGAATTCAGCTTTTTGAGCCAAGGATACACATTTCCTTTAATGTTGATCCATCTCGGTGCGCCTGGCAGTTCTTAGCTTCTAGTCAAACATGATACCATACTGGTTATGAACAGCTGAAATTGTTCTGAAAAGTGGTGAAATTAATGCCTGTTCACCCTCGATCCCGATCGCAAGCCACTCAATCAAATACGATCGAAGGTGGGTTCCAAACACTTGTGTTCGTCTGACTAATATATTTGGCCGCAAATGACACCACAATGGAAATGAGAAATGTTAAATTTTCCTTCATGTTAAAATGGCAAAAATTGTGGAACCAAGTTCAAATTTCTTTCGACTAGAATGTGACCGAAAGCTTTCGTTAGTCATCAAGGATCAGGCATTAAAAGTATTTTGCCAAATCAAAAAATTATGTTAAATTCATGGGAGCAACAGCGAAATTCTCAATACATCTACCCATGAAAGTTATGGCGAAAAATTCTGGTGACTTCACACAACTACAAATTCTTTTTCCCACAAACAAAATTGTAAACCACTACACATCATTGGAGGAATATATTTGCGGCAAATGATCATTAACGGTTAAGAGAATCCGATACACGTATCATGATAGTAACTAAAACGGGAGCTTTCATGGGGCCAGGTTAAAATCCTTGTTGTAGAGCCCAACATTTTTGAAGTGAAATTAAATCCCGATAGGCAAACTTTTCTGGGAGGAAAATAGAGTGATGGTCGCATTGCCTTAATAATACTGTGTGTAATTTTTTAAGTAATGGAAATATAACCATATACGGACACCACTACGTGACAAAAGACAAAAAAAAAGACCCGTGTCTCCCAGTTTTGCCCAAAGCCATGCACTTTTTTATGGGCCCCCAAAAGATTTGGGGCCTCGGTGTCATTTTTGCAAAAAAATGGATCATTTTGTCAGCCTCATATCTTGTAAACCGTTCGGAATTTTGATTTACTTACTGAGGGAAAGTTGTAGCTCTTATCATAAAGAACAGAAACATATAATATCAAAAACCTTCATCTTCAAGGTCAAAACTTCCTAGGAATGATTCTTAACACCGTTTACTTCAACACTGAGATATTATGCTATCTCACCGACCGCAGCAGAACAGGCAAAGCAGTAAGCTCGTAACAAGGGACGCAGCACACAATATAAGAATCATTCCTAGGAAGTTCATATGTTCTCGAAAGTTGTTTACCTTTACTTTACCTTTTCCACAAAGGTTTTGTTATTTGGTTGAAACGTTTGAACTCCTGCAGTCAATGTTGTGAATACGTAGCATAGGAAATATCTTTGCGGAAAACGATATTCAAACCTTTTTTCTTTGCATGTGACATGCTATCTTTTGGCTTGGGGGGTTTCCTCAAACAATGGTTAGTTATACAATTTTTTGGGCAGCTGAAAGAATGTTTATGAAAATACCATCGACTTTTACGATAAACGGTTTTCGTTTGTGGGAAACGTTTCAACTTTTGCGTTGAACGTTAAGTATACGTTCACAAAATAAATGTATTTGTTGCCAACGATCTCTAAACGTTTTTGCGGTATACTATGTTTCGGCTAGAGACCCTTGTTAAACAATAATAATAACTGATAGTTTGTTTACAACAATTCAATGTACATTACTTTTTCAACAACCGTTTTGCTATTTGGATGAAACATTTGAACTCCTACAGTCAATGTTGTGTATACGTAGGATAAGAAATATTTTTGCGGCAAACGATATCCAAACCTTTTTTCTTTGCATGTGGCAAGCTTTCTTTTGGCTTGGGGGTTTCCTCAAACAATAGTTAGATATACAAATTTTTGGGTAGCTGAAAGAGTGTTTATGAAAATACAAACGACTTTTACAATAAACGTTTTTCGTTTGTGGCAAACGTTTCAACTTTTGCGTTGAATGTAAAGTATACATTCACAAAATAAATGTATTTGTTGTCAACGATCTGTAAACGTTTTTTGTGGTATACTAAACAATATTAGTAACTGATAGTTTGTTTACAACTATACAACCTACTTTACTTTTTCCACAAACGTTTTGTTACTTGGTTGAAACGTTTGAACTCCTGCAGTCAACGAAGTGAATACGTAGCATAAGAAATATTTTTGCGGCAAAGGATATCCAAACCTTTTATTGTTTGCACGTGCTATGTTTTGGTTGTGGGGGGTTCTGCTATCTTTTGGCTTGGGGGGTTTCCTCTAACAATAATGCTAAATAATGTTACAAATGTTTGACGTTATTTTTTAGCGCACTGTAGAGCAAAACATTTACTATGAAAAAAGACAAATCTGTTCATACACACCTGTTATTTCTCCAACACATATAAAAGTTAATTGCGGAAACGCCTTCAATTTCGCTAAATGAAACTGAAATGATAAATTGAAGAGAGAACAATTAATTGAATTGTAAATTTATTATAAAAAAATATTTCATTAATTATACAAAATAGTCAGTTAGGAGTTGTTATTTTCTAAAACTTCCCAAATTTCCACAGTAAGTACAGGTGACATTCTTTCTTTTTTCAGGTGAAATTCTTTCACCAACATGTAATGGAAAACACAAAATTTCCCCTTTTGGAAAACAATACGTTTCTCTTTTAACTTAACAACCCAACGAGGAGAAAAAGTTGATACTCAAATAGAAGCTCTCACCTCACACGATAGCAAACGCAAGACGACCATATTCAGAGCGCATAAGGTGAGCGATTGAGTAAGTGCATTGACGCATGCGCATAAGGTAATTGAAGAAAAATCTAGATTTCCGCCAACTACAATGACAGCCAGACAAGAAAGTGTTTACTTAAAAAAAACGTGATAATAAATCAAATGGAAAAGAAGCAAAAGAAATCGCGCAGATGAATCTAAATGAAACTGTTAGAAGTTTAAACAAAAATGTCCATGGGAAGATATTGAGTTTTTCTTCAATGGAAAGAAGAATGGTATTTTACACAAATTTTATGTTAAGTTCGAGGGCCTTAGTTAAGTTTGACTATAAGAATAGTTGTCTCAGTTTTGGTTTCCTAAAACACAAGTTGCTTCAAGAAATATATGCTTCAGGTTATCTTCATATAAAGAACCTTACAGCAGGTAAAATTTTCTGTAAAAAAAGCGGTTGAATACAAAATTTGAGTCAGACAATTGGTCATTAGGGTGTCCCATCAATAACATTTTTTTTTGCTCAAGCTTTATTTGAAAGCTTATAGGGGTTAAGTATTTTTGAGAATTTTTTCAGATTTTTCGGAAGTGGTTTAGAGGTCGCGCAAGTCGAATTTCCCCCAAAAATCGGGTAATCCGGGCGTTTTTGAATTTTACTTAAAACTCGGCCAATAATCACGATTTTTTTAATTTGTAAGTAAATATTTTGGAAGCTAAACGTCCAAACTTTTATTGTATATGCATAAACTAGACTTGTGTCGAACTCGTTCACTAGTTCTCGAACTCGTTCATTTAAGATGCCCGGTCGTAACATTAATGAACATACTCGCCGTATCGAACATGAGCATTATGTTCATGAGGGCGATGTCTGGTCACCCTAAATGAACTAGGTAGTTCATGAACTACCCAACTCTGGCACAAACCACCAGTTTTAACAATGATTTTCCTCAATACGGTACCACGTATTAAATTTTTTCGTAAATTTTGGGTAAATTTTATAAATAACGCTTACATCCTATGAAAATTTAAAAAAATAATGATGCACTTTAATAGACGTATACATTTGTGGTTACTGCTCCAGAATTTGAATTTGTGGTTACTGCTCCAGAGTTATACCATTTAAAATCACTTTACCCATTGTACGCAATTAATAATATTATAATATATTTGCTATTTTTGCATCGGATTTGCTGTAAATTTCTATGAAAATTTAAAATACGAATGATGCATTTTAGAAGACGTATAAATTCCAAGCAATTTTGTAAAAAAAACTTTTGAATTTGTGGTTACTGTTCCAGAGTTATGCCATTTTAAAGCCTTTTACCCATTGTATGAAATTAATAATATTATAATCTGTTTGCTACTTTTGCATCGGATTTGCTGTAAATTTCTATGAAAATTTAAAATACGAATGATGTACTTTAAGAGATGGGTAAATTCCAAGCAATTTTGTAGAAAAAATTTTTAAATTTGCAGTTACTGTTCCAGAGTTATGCCACTTTACAACTCTTTACCCATTGTATGAACTTAATAATATTATAAAATGTTTGTCTTTTTTCATTGGATTTGCTTTAAACCCTGTATTATTGAAAAAATCTACATGCGCTAAGTAACGACAAAGAATTACACGTAGCAAAAAATGGCCCCGGCAACATATTGCAGCAACCATATATATGATTGCTTGCAAACAGTAGGGAAGAGTGTGAACATCTTCTCGGACAGCCAAGCGGCGTTAAGGGCTATATCCTCAGTGGAAAATTGACCGATACTGATAAGGCTTTTCCTAGTGTGGGTTCCGGATCATTCTATAATAGTCGAACTGATGAACTAGCCAGTCGAGTGGTGGGTAACGCGATTGATCGGCACTTCCAACACGAGTCAGACGAAACTGGAGAACTTACTACCTGTCGTATATCACAGGTTATTTGACCTAAATGTGACACTAGGAGAACTGAGTTCCTTATCAATCTGAACAAGTGGCGGCAAAACCGAACGCTCGCACCCAAACATACTATGTGCTTGTGTGCGGTCGCAACCAGAAGCGATGTCCTTGTCGAATTGTGCACAACGCACAAGCAGATACTGATGCTTTGAATCAAACATAGTTGTTGTGTACATGTGAATTGCCGATCGTGTGTGTGAAAAATACGATTATTGTCTGCCTCGCGAAGCTATGGGTTGGTTACCACTGTTCTAAACATGAATACAATAGCCAGAATGACAGCTGTCACAACCGATACATTAGGCGCCCCCCAGAAACCCATTCTTAAAAATGTCCACGGTTGCGCGAGCTGTGTGTGCAGTTGTCTGTCTGTTGTCGGTCTGTTGGAACCACATGCCCCCTACTTCCAACTCATCAATTGGCGGGAATATGAATTTGTTGTCACAGTAACCATATTTCCCACGGCATCCTCGAAAGAATATGTTCAGTTACTTTGAGTGGATGTAACGAATGATACGTGGATTCTCAGTGCCCCAGAAACACATATTTTGTTTGTTTACGTATCCGTTCAGATGAAAATACGTCTCGTTGCTCATGATAAATTTCGACCGAAAATCGTACACTGCAAGAGAGCGTAAGCGTAATTTAGACGTGATTGACGGTCTACGTGTAGGAGCTCATGTACTGCCAGCACTGTGACGGTTTGCGTGTAGCACTGTGTAAGGGTGTATGTTCAAGTTTTTCAGGAAAATGCCCCGCAGAGACGAACGTAGAATGGCCAATTGTATGGAACGTCGTCTGGTCCACGTTAACGGCTCACTAGCGATATCTTCAGCCAAAGCGGTGTTGTTCACTACGAGGACTTCCAGTGCCTCTTGTGTCACACGTTGTTCCAGTCTCTTCGAGGCGAACGGCTAAACGCCTAACTGTTTGGCCAGTTGACCGAGAACATTTTGCCCCAAAATCACTGATGAATTATTTCGTAAAAACAAGTCATGAGTATTCTGCGTTCCTGAGGAGTACAACATACCACGGCTTGCCGACGTGTATGCTGTATCTGTTCACTTCACAATCCATTGTTATCCCTTGTGTGTAGTGCATTCAAAACCCCGGGTTTTCAAAAATTTCGGTTTCTTTGAATATTTCGATTTTGAAGAAACCGATGTTTGGGTAAACCGAGGTATAAAAACCGCTTAATAACCCGTTTCGGGTTTTATGACAAAATGCAAAAATGGGTCAGGCCACGAGAAGTGTGACATAATGGGTCAGGGATTTTGACCTTTGGTCCATATATCGCAAGGGTGTGTCAATATATAAACAAAATTAAAGTAAAATTCCTGAAGTTGTTATTGTTGATATTTCAAAATTGAAAATTTCAGAAATTTTGTATTTTTCTGAATTATTGAAAATTTTGTATCTCGAAAACGACTTGAGATATTTGAATTTTTTTTGTTAATTTTTTAAGCAAAAGTAAGGAAAAAATCAGAAATTAGCCTATGCTGAAAAAATTTTTTGGAAATGTAGTTTAAAGAAACAAGCTCATTTTAAATAAAAAGCCGGAGCAAGAAAAATAATCAATCATTCATGAGAATTTAGGAAATTTAAGTATCTTTCCGGAACAGAAAAAAATTGGTATTTTCAAGTAATTTCTGAGATCCACAATATTTTGTGGGACGACCCTTAGGCCTAAAAAGCGAAAATGCAATGCAAATGCAATGTATTTAGCCATTAAAAAGCTTCTCAAAATATCGTTCGGAACCGGTGTAATACTGTAGGTCCCAATCAGTGAGTGTAAAACTAGAACGCGAGCAGCTCACTGGTTTGTAAGAAGCTCTCCCTAGTCCCTCGATGGGATGTAACGGGAAACCATTTTGTTTTTTTGGGGCTCTATTTCGAGTTTGAAGGCCTCAATGAACTCAGGATCTTTTACGTAACAATTATCGTTCACGGCGCTCCGAAGATAATAGTCTAACGGGTTCAAATCGCAGCTGCGAGACGGTCAATTGACTTCCAGGTTTCATATTTCGTGGGTTTACTCTGGGTGACCCATTAATATTGCCGTGGGGAATGGGTAGCGATCGTTTATCCATTACCCAGAGGGTAAGGGGATAATAATGAGTAGCTACCCACGAAAATAGGGAATTACCCATCATGATTATCCATTACCCACAGGGTATGAAGAGGGTAAGGGGATAATAATGAGTAGCTACCCACGAAAATAGGGAATTACCCATCATGATTATCCATTACCCACAGGGTATGAAGAAAATAATGAGTAGCTACCCGCCACAACAGGGAATTACCCTCCACGATTATCCATTACCCATAGGGTAATGGGTAAAATAAAGGGTAGTTACCACTACGACAAAGAATTACTCATCAAAATTACCCATTACACATAGGGAATGGGTAAGCGGCATTTACCCATTACCCACGGTGTTGGGTAATCCGTTAGCTAGGATAACCCATCCCCATTTTAGGCCGAAAATATGAACAAATTTAATAAAATTTCTATATCTCGGAAACGGAGCGCCGAATCGAAAAAAATAAATATTTTTTGTGGATTTCTAAGGGGTTTTCTTAAATTGTCAAAATAAGAAAATCGCTAAAATAAAAAATGCCTATATCTCGGAAACTGTACGTCTAATCGCAAAAATAATATTTTTTTCCTCTATTGGAGGCTTTAAGCAATGGATGTCTTCAATTCCGCATCACTTTTTAAAAATAAAAAATAATCGCTAAAACTTAAATTTGTCGAATAACAAATCGCTAAAATTCCCTTATATCTATCTACTTGTATATCTCAGAAACGGAGCGTAAAATCGAAGAAATAACAAATTTTTACGAGTTTCTGGGATTCTCATAAAGTTATTTTTGTTTAAATCGCCAAAATAAGAAACTCGATAAAATAAAAAATTGTTATACCTCGGGATCGGTGCGACCAATCATAAAAATATTTTTTAGCTCCATTGGAGTTAAGCAAAAAAAATCGCCAACACATGTGGGCGTTTAAGCGATTTTTAATTTGAATAATTTTAGTTTTAGTGATGCCACATTAAAGACATAAATTGGTTAGAGCCTCCTAGGAAGGGATATTCTTTTTTGTGAGTGGACGCGCCGTTTCCGATTTATATCCATTTTTTTATTTCAGTGACTTTCTTATTTTGGCGATTTTTTCAAATAAAATTCTTCCATACAAATTGGACCAATTTATGAAAAATCCTTAGAAATCGTAAAAATTGGTTATTTTTCCTATTCGACGGTCCGTTTCCAAGATATAGACATTCTTGGGGGAAAATAATGGGTAGCTTCCCACGAAAATGGGGAATTACCCATCATCATTACCCATTACCCATAGGGTAATGGTGAAAACATTGGGTAGCTACCCACGACAATGGGGAATTATTCATCACGAATACCCATTACCCATAGGGTAATGGTGAAAATAATGGGTAGCTACACACAACGATGGGGAATTACTCATCACGATGACCCATTATCCTCAGGGAAATGGGAAAAATAATGGGTAGCTACCCACGACGACCCATCCCCAATTCTGATCGAAAATATGACAAAATTAGAAAAAATTTCTATACCTCTGAAATGGAGCGTCCAATCGAAATAATAACAAATTTTTGCTGGTCTCTAAAGGTTTTTCATAAACTTTTCCAATTTGTATGGAAGAATTTGTTTCAAAAAATCGCCGAAATAAGAAAAACGCTAAAATAAAATAGTGGATATAGGTAACGGTGCATCTAATCGAAAGAATAACCAATTATTCCTCGTTTCTAAGTGTTTTTCATAAACTGCTTCAATTCGTATGGAAGAATTTTTGTTAAAAAAATCGCCGAAATAAGAAAATCGCTAAAATAAAATAGTGGCTATAACTAGGAAACGGTGCATTTAATCGAAAGAATAACCAATTTTCCTCGTTTCTAAGGCTTTTTCATAAACTGCTTCAATTCGTATGGAAGAATTTTTGTTCAAAAAATCGCCAAAATAAGAAAATCGCTAAAATAAAAAAGTGGCTATAACTCGGAAATCTAATCCAATCGGAAAAATAATACAAATTGTACCTCCATAGGAGACTTTAACCAATGGATGTCTTCAATATGACATCACTTTTTTTTTTTTAAAATCGCTAAAGCTAAAATTATTCAACCAAAAAACCGCTAAAACGCCCTCATGTTCATATCCCGGCAACGGAGCGTCCAACCGAAAATAACCAATTTTTGCTAGTTTCTACGGGTTTTTCAAAAAATGGTCCAATTCGTATCGAAGAATATTTTTTTCAAAAAAATCGCCAAAATAAGAAAATCGCTAAAATAAAAAAGTGGTTATAACTGGAAAATCCAATCCAATCGAAAAAATAATACAAATGTTACCTTCATAGGAGGCTTTAACCAAAGGATGCTCCGTTTCCGAGGTATAAATAAATGTTTATATCTCGGAAACGGAGCGTCGAACCGAAAAATAACCAATTTTTCCTGGATTCTAAGGGTTTTTCATAAACTGGTCCAATTCGTATCGAAGAATTTTTTTTTTTCAAAAAAATTGCCAAAATAATAAAATCGCTAAAATAAAAAAGTGGTTATTACTCGGAAACGGTGCCCCCAATCGAAAAAATAATACAAATGTTACTTCCATTGGAGGCTATAAATAATGGATGTCTTCAATATGGCATCAGTTAGCTACCCATTATTTTCCCCATACCCTGTGGGTAATGGGGAAACGATCTCTATCAATTGCCCACTACAATAATAATGGGTTACCCTGGGTACCACTACCTATGAAATACGAAACCTGCTTAAGAGTCCAAACATAATCAAACCCGCTACAGACGACGACGTTTTTTTTACATAGGTTTCTTATGGCAGGGAAAAATCGTGGCGAAAATATGTCATCAGTTAGTACCACTGCCTATGAAATACCACTACCTATGAAATACCACTACCTATGAAATACGAAACCATAATCAAACACGCTACAGACGACGACGTTGTTTTTTACATAGGTTTCTTATGGCAGGGAAAAATCGTCGCGAAAATCCGCTGCGGCTGACGACTCGCCGCTAGAATAGAATCTTTTCTAATTTTTTGGCGACGCTCTCACGAATCCTCTCAATTGAGAGAATGGAGTTGCCACATTTTCACAAAAATCATAAGAGCAACCAACACATATGTACATATTAAGCTTGTTTTTTTATTCCCCGCTAACTAATTTTTCGACGACTTTGTATGGGAAGCCGCTTAAAATCGCTTAATATCACTTAGCTCCCCATACAAAGTGGTCGAAAAATTAGTTTAGCAGGGAATAAAGAAACAGGTTTATTATGATACAAAAGAAAAGGGATGAAAATGATGTAATGAGCCTGTTTTTTATTCCCTGCTAAACAAATTTTACGACCACTTTGTATGGGGATCTAAGCGAAATTAAGCGATTTGAAGCGGCACACCAAACAAAGTCGTCGAAAATAGTTTAGCAGGAATTAAAAAAACAAGCTTTTTGTTAAACACAATACAATTAAAGTGAATGAAAAATTGTTAAAAAGCTGGAAAAACAATTTAAATTTTGCTCATCAATAATTGTTTGTTTGTTTGTTTCCAAACTGTTTCCAAACTTTCAAACAAATTCCAGAAAAGACCGGCAACTATACGCGACGAAAAGAGAAAACATAAACTGAAGTCGCCAGACGCTCTCTCTGCCATTTCGTTTAGACGCTGGGTATTTTTTTCGTCGTCGGCTGAAACGTGTCTGGTTCTGTCTGGACTCTAAATCTGCTGTTGCTAGATTAGACATGCACTGGTGTTGCCATATCTCGAAATTTTAGTGGCAACTCTGGCATCTCCTTAAGAATGTCATAGAGAAGCGGAATTTATTCAATTTCCGAAATTAAAAATGTTTTACAAAATGAATAAATCAATTAATAAATAATTTTTGAATTTGAAATTACAAAATTACAAATCAATTTCTCTAACAAGAAAGTATCCCAGTTTATAGATATCCGAGTGTACTTTCTCATACTTGACAAATCAAATGCACACAATATTCTTCGTGTTACCCTAAATGGGTTTATTTAATGTCTAGCCGGGCTGTTTCTTTCAAAGGCCAACCATCCATCTCTCTAACGCAAAAGGGGAAATTTTCTAAACAAAAATATATAAATTAACAGTTACATGTTAAGCATAACAATGATGCCACTACAAGTGTCAACATGTATAGACAGACGATGCGTCGACGCTTGTAATGCAGCCAAGCAAGCCAGCCAACCATGAATGACAGCCACCAGCCACAATACGGATAAACATCGCTTCGCTGATCATAATGCTTGTAAGAGAGTGATGAAGGTGTTTCATGATGATCATGACTGACTAGCTGACATATCTGGCCAATTGTTAACATTATTGAGGTCTCTGCTGGCTAAGTTTTCAGTGGAAAAAATTAATGGCTTTAAGTTGACTTTGCCGGAGGTGGGAGGGCTGGCTACCTGAGAGAGTTGGAGGCGGCGGCTTGAGGATTGTAACTATTTGGTATAATTTGCAAATTTATTTGTCTAAACACATTGACCATGGTTAGTAATTTATTATTTTCAAAAGTCATTCAACTTCAAAAACAAAAAACTTTCTTCTTTCTGTATATGATTAGTCAAAGTAAAAGGCGAAGCCTAAGCACGCACGCATGCGCACTGCGCGCTGACGTTTCATTTGTCATTTGTCGTTTGTTTTCGGGGCGGGTGCTTTGGGCGAACAACGAGTACATTGTTGCCCGTTTTAGACCAAGAGCAGTGGCTAGGACAGTTTATCGATCGTATCATTGAATTTCGATTCGTTGTGTTCGTGGTGAAACTGATTGTTGCTGAGCAGAATAACAAATGAAGGGTTTTGCCGGATGAAGAAAACTCTCTAAGCGTCTCCTTCT
Source organism: Phaonia tiefii (assembly GCA_963931995.1). Classification (NCBI taxonomy): domain Eukaryota; kingdom Metazoa; phylum Arthropoda; class Insecta; order Diptera; family Muscidae; genus Phaonia; species Phaonia tiefii. The sequence goes on from OZ008370.1 coordinate 27,463,956, forward strand.
CGTTGGCTTAAACAAACGTTTAGTTTAGTAGTTTTTTCTTCTTTTATAGACATTTCACTTTTATTGAAATGTTAAGGCATTTGTCACTTGCATTTCTTCATAAATACGGGCTAATTTAATGTCTTTCACCTTAATGTTTATTTGTTTGAATTTTGAAATTTTAAGAATTCATGAAGGTATCTAGTAAATTCAAGAATTGATCACATTTCACTTTCATTGTTAGCATTTATATGTTATTGACACGTCCGTTTTCTGGATTTCAAAACAAAAAGCGAAATCGAAAGTTAAAAAAAAATTTACAAATCAGAACTCTAGAGGAAGTAGGAATATGACATCATTACTTAAACAGTAGTGGATAAGGTCAGGAGTAAAGTAAACTACGCGGCCCTATTTCAAAACCTTTAACTGAAAAACTCTAGAAAAAAACTTAATTTCCTTCTTAATTCCTTAAGAAATTATGACGAAACTAGACGACCGTACGTTGAATAGTACAGAATAATTGATAATGATAAATATGATACATGGTGATCCAGTTCATTCAAAAATAACCTATTCGTGCTGCACCTACCAATGGTACATTCGTGCAAACACTTGTCGCCACAATAACAGCCACGTTGTGATCATCACAACATAGGCAGAATGAGGTGCGACGAATATCACTGGCAGCGAGTGACAAGGTATATCACGAGGGGCAAATCTAAAGTCGGGAGGAGTCAGTGACGCTAACCTTCTAACGCGTCATCACTTTACCGAAATTTTAACGCTAAGGCGGTGACGCAAGCCTTCTAACGCGTCATCGCTCATCGCTTGTTCGCCATTTTAACGCAGAAGTGCTGACGAAAAACCTTCTAAACCATTTTAACGCAGAAGTGCTGCTTGTCGCGCAGTCGCTTGTCAGCTGTTTTACTTCCGAAGTGCTGACTCAAGCCTTCCAACGCGTCGTCGCTTGTGCGCTGTTTTCTTGCGAAGTTCTAACGAAAGCCTTCTAACGCGTTGTCGCTTGTCCGCTATTTTACTTCCGAAGTGCTGACGCAAACCTTTTAACGCGTCGTCGCACATCGTCGCTGTGATTTCGAAGTGCTGACGCAAACCATCCGACGCATTGCCGCTCACCTCTTTCAGTTTATTTAATCCCGAAGTGCTAACGCAAGCCTCCAAACGCATCACCGGCTTTCGCAAACGCCTATGTTTCTTTCGAAGTGCTGACCCAAGCCTAAAAGCATATCGTCGCTAATCACGTAGCCACCCTTCGACGTCATCGCTTAGCAACGCTACGCGTATCTTTTGATACGGGCGTGGCTCCGAAGCTTCTTCTATTAAGTAAGGTGTACTGATCCAGGTCACTTTCCAGGCCGCAGTCTCACCAGAGCAGGTAGGACCATCGCTTCGTTGTTCTAATTAATTAATATTGTATCTGATCTTCGTTGTAACCCCCTTATTCTCTGAATCTATTATTATAAAATCTGAATTGCATCGAAAATACCGCCGTTCCCTCTCTGTCACTACACAAACAAATTTCTGTGGCGAATCCTTCCCCGCGAGCTGAACCCCAGCAACCAGTGGACTACACTAACAAATACTACACTAACCTTCACTACTATATGGCAGACCTTAGCATAACGATTTGCGGCAAAATATGGAGCATTTTTTGTTTAACCTTAGCAATTCTCATTCAGGTTATAGTAGCTTTGTAAAAGGTGACCTAAATAAAAATAAAACGCATATTTTTTCACCGAGTGGTCATATTTTTATTGCATTATAAAGTACACACGTCCCACTTAAGTATGAAAAAAATATGTCCTGGAAATTCCCCACACATCTCTGCTCACAGGAACTTCCAGTTTCCATGAAATTTTCGATGCGATTTTGACAAAGATCTGGGCTCTACCTCACTAATGACGCGTTGAATCTCAGCTTGGAACGCAGTAATTGTTTGTGGTGTATTTGCATAGACTAGAGATATCACACAAAACCCCCAAAGAAAGAAATCGCAGGGCGTTAAATCGCACGATCATCGGAATTACGGGAGAGGATTCGGTCTGGAACTCGTTGCGCCAATAAGTTGATTGTTTCATGCGCAGTGTGACAGATGGCTCCATAGATCGTCCAGATCCACACCATCCAGTTGAGGCCACAATAACACCGTAATCATGTTCCTGTAACGAATGCCAAGTTATGTCACAATCACTGCATTTCCAGCCTCATTTGCCGGAAACAGTAGCTCATTATGGATGCATTTATTTACAAAGACTTATTTATTTACTTAAGTAGTCGACTCAGCTATTCGTAGTACATTCTTATATAATTATAGAATGGTTATACCTAGATTAGCTCCGCGTGATTTAATGTGGTTCTCGACGTGAAGTCCTTAACCACAAGTGAGTACCGCCCCATCTAGAATATGTTTGATACGACTGTTAGCGCCGCCCGTAAGATATCCGCGCTACCCCGCATTGAGGGGCAGCCAAGAGAACAAGAATATGAACCCTTACACCGTTGGTATACACACATCTTCGTGAGAGAACGAACACCCCGTATTTGCATATTCGACAGCACAATTTCTTTCTTCCGGTCACGAGCTACCAATTGAGGAACTCTCTGTACGTGAGGTACTCCTCCTTGGTAAGGAGTAAGGCACTATCCAAACCTCCACCGCGGTGAGGGCCACGAAACCCATGTGTCGAGAACATTCACACTTCGATAATTTGTAACTGATATACAAGGCACCCCCATACCCTCTACCAGCGATTTTGGTGGCAACCACAACCAGCACGATACTCCCACAAAAGGGCCAACCACACCCGTGCTATTAAATAAACAAAACAAATAGTTACCCATTACATCCCATGAAGGAAATGGGGAGAGCTTCTCACAACAAGTGAGCTGTGCGCTATCTGGTTGTATACTCACTTATTGGGACCTACAGTTTTTCCACCGATTCCGAACGATATTTTTGAGAAGCTTTTTCATGGCTAAATACTCGGTAGAGTCGCCATCACTATTCGCGGTGACCGCCGCCGAAAGAAATTTAAGGTGGTCAGAGCAGGGATCGAAACCAGGATCTCGGCAGGGCAACCATTCTTCAGGCTTCGCCCGATAATGCCCCCGTGGGTCACAAAAAACAGTGTGAAAGGGCATGTGTTCGAGACCTTCCACGCGTTACTCCCAAACAGCACGCCGGAAAAAAAGATCTCTGGTTGCCCAGAAGAATAGAGTCGGATAAAGGGGTACCACTGACAGGTTTTGACACCAAAGAATTTACGGACGGATCCAAAATAGAATGTGGAACCGGCTTGGATGTCTTCTCCGAAGAGGCAAGCCTCAATTTATTATTCAAACCCCAGACAAGTGCAGCGTTTTCCAAGCGGAGCTACTGGCCATCAATGAAGCCTGCGCCGAACTTATATATACACAATAATTGTAGATTGCCAGTCGGCTCTTCTATCAATTAAATCTAACAACACTGCATCTAAAATCGTTAGTGAATGTAGAGAAAAACTTGTCTATCTAGGTCGTCTGGCCAATGTGGTTCTCACTTGGATACCAGGCCACAAGGGTCTCCTTAAGAACGAAAGGGCAGACGAATTAGCGGGCAAGAACTTCTTACACCGAACTCCATATGGTGTCAGTCGCAACGCCTCTTCCACCGAACTGCATATGGTGTCAGTCGCAATGCCTATAGGGTCGGTCAAAAGTGATATTTTCCTGCATTACCTTGAACGGGCTAAAGCTAAAGACAAAACATTAAGTAAACAGTGATCCAAACACAGCTGTATTTGTATTACAAACAAAGCTGTATTTGGATCAGAAACACATATTAGTCGTTTTTTGGTTACAAGCAAGCGATTATCGCTTGCTGAGTTGTAAACAAAACGGCTATTTAGCGATAAGTGATTTTATTCAAAAAAACTGTAAAAGATGTCAAAAAAATTGTTTAAACTTAGCGAAAACTCGCTAAGTGTTAGGTAAGTGCTTCATACAAAACAAGCGGTGTAACCAAAACATGCTTATTATAACATATTGAACATAGTGTCTCAAACATGTTACATGGAATAGCAACAAACACAATGTGTTTGGACACAAGTATAGTATATTTGCGACAAGCTCAAAAAACACACGTTATATTTGCATCCAAACAAGAAAAAATACAGATTTGTCAGCGTGTAAGGGATGTAAGCCTATTACAGTGGTGGTTAAACGTCTATCCGATACCTATGATGTCGATGATGTCAGAGGATATATAGAAACTCTTAGACTAGAATTGTGCATTTTGGGACTGGCAACGATGGGAGGAAGTAGATGAAAACTTAAACTTAAAACTTCCTCCATAATCTGATCTTGCCAGACTCCTTAGAGTAAAGTGCATTTTGCACTGTTGCGTTCATTGTAAAAGTTTTAGGGAAAGTTGTCGGGTACAATGCTACAAGTGTCAACGCTTTGGTTCTATTGAGGTTAATTCCAACATACCCTACAGATGCGCTAAATGCCATGAGGCCCATGGGACCGGGGAGTGCGAAATTCCGAAGAAATCGGAGATCGTTCACTGGTGCAGTAACGCTGCAGGCTGGATACACTGCCAAGTGTACCAATTGCAATGCCGAGGTCCACACAGCGGTTGCAACAGTTAGTCCCAGGAAACTTGGGGATGGTGGGGGGGAGGTGTTAATTCGGAGCCAAACTTTGCACAGATTCGATCCAACTATACAATGATGGATGCAGACTGCCAACGATACTTGGGAAGGAACGTTCTCCCATACCTTGCAAAAGTTTGCAGTTTTGCTTATACGCATAAGCGTCTTCAGGACAATGGCGAAAAGAAACGGGCTGTCTTCGGCCTTATCCTAATACCATTGCTATATTATGCATTGCTATTTTCTCAATCTCTATTTCAACTGCTCTTTACTTAATTTATAGTTGAAAATCATATTTTAAATTTCTTTCAAATTTCTTTTTTCCAATGAAAATCCATATTGGATTATCTATAGAAAATTTGTCCAAATGGTAATTTTTTCCAAAAAGACAAGACACACGACGTTTCTATCCAACTTTCTGCAGACACTTGCGGGGTCTATTCCCTCTCCTGTTGACCTTATATGATGACTGCGATAGTTACTTCTTAGGACTCCGAAATAGCCTTTGATGCTATTATCCACAGACCTTTAAATGTTAACTGTTTATCAATGTTGTCTGTACAGAGATTTAAACTTTATTGCCAATTTGTACAAACCAACACAATCGTTAATTTATTTACATAAAACATAAAAATGTAAAGAAAATTGTTCCGCCAACTCAGAAAATAGAATGTGAATGGAGCAGTCCTAAGGAAAGACGAACGAACCAATTCTATGTTGTGGAGAATTGTAAGGTGAGTCAGGAATGGGCCACCTTTTTGGTGGCACCGAAATTTAAAGGGGAAGCGATGGAAAAAGTAGATGGCAGATCAATAAGTCCGTGACTTTTTGAAAGAAACACAGTTTATTTTGCAAAAAAAAAATATTCTCCAACATAATCTCCTTTTAGCTCAATACACTTAGTCCATCGTTTCTCCAATTTTTGTATCCCTTCCAAAAAATAGGATTTTTCGAGGTCCATAAAATATGCATTTGTTTGATCAATAATTTCATCGTTGGAGCTAAATCTCTTTCCAACGAGCCATTTCCTTAGGCTTGGAAATCGGAAATAGTGACTGGGGCCAAAATACGGAGAATATGGCGGATGAGGTACCAATTCGTAGCCCAATTTATGGAATTTTGCCACTGAGACTACCCACTTGTGCACCCGTGCATTATCTTGATGAAAAATAACTTTTCTTGGCCATATGCGGTCGTTTTTTTTTAAATCCTCGTTAAATCAGTCCAATAAGTTGGCATAATATTCGCAGTTTATTGTTTTCCCCTTTTGAAGGTAATCGATGTGGATTATCCCGAGTGCATCCCAAAAAAACTGTTGCCATCACCTTATTGGTCGACAAACTTACCTTGGCCTTCTTCGGAGCCGGTTCACTCGGAGATGTACCCGGGGTGTTGTAATTGACCCATGTTTCATCCACAGCTACAAAATGCCGCAAAAACTTCTTCGATTTGCGGTTAAACAAGTCCAAACAATCCTTTGAAGTTGTCACACGATTACGTTTATGGTCAAGGTCAATTGAGAGCAAACGCGGCACCCATCTTGCAGACAGCTTTTTTAAACCCAACTGATCATTTAAAATCGAAACCACACTGCCATCTGAAATGCCTCTGGCTTCATCAATCTCCCACAGTTCTACTCTTCGATCGGCCAACACCATATCGTGGATTTTTTCGACATTTTCGGGTGTATTGACCTCAATTGGCCGTCCAGAACGTTCAACGTCTTTTGTACTTGTGCGACCACAACGGAAGTCAGTAAACCACTTTTTTACTATAGAAATCGATGGTGCAGAGTCCCCATATTATTTATCAAGCTTTTCCTTGGTTTGATTGGCTGTTTTTTTTTCGCAAAGAATAATGTTTAATGAGCCCTCGAAATTCACTTATTACCATTTTTAAAAAATTCACGAGGTTGTATGTTTTGAACAGCTGTTAAACGAAAAGTAAATGACGGAACTTGCTCAAAATTTGACAGTAGTCCATTAACAGGTGGTACTTGATGGGAGCAGTGTTGCATTTCATATACCTACGAGAGAAGTTCGAAAAGACACGGACTTATTAATCCGCCCTCTAATTGGCCTCATCCCTCTCAAGATATCGCATTTTGTATAGTAGATAAACTAAATGTGATGCAATGACAAGTGTGCTGGACTCGTGTACATAAGAGCACGGGTTCAAGGTCCGCGCTGACTCAAAGAAAATTAAATGAAAGTAAACAAAATATCCGAAATGACCCGGAAAGGCAGAATATGGTAGGCTATTTGGTGGGTCGAAATCTCGAAGTCTTCGAAATCTCGGTATACCTGAACGCTGCTTAAAGTATGATTAAACTGAGACTGGCATTACAAAGATCTCAACCAAATTGCCCTTTGAGTAGTCTGAGATATGGACCTAGTGCAATGACCACAATATAGTTGGCTTACAAATATTTTGTACATATTGTTATACCTTCTGCCATAAGCTTCAGAATGTGTGTGGAAATAAATTCAAATATCACTTCCAAAGCTCCTCTAAACATAAGAAATAGGTCTGTCCCAAATGTATTTTTCCGTTACAACATTTATGTTTCGCGAAACTGTACAAATATATTTATAATTGCAAAGTAATTACAATATTAACATCTCTATAAATAGTGGTCAAAATATTTTTCTGTAATTACAATACAATATGTTTGCTTCCAAGCATATGATTTGTTTATCGCAAACATATTATATTTGAGGCGATTTCTAATGTACATCTTACTGGGCCTCAAATAATCCTAAACCAATAAAACCAAGATAATATATTTCTGCAACCAGCCCTCTTTTTGCCTTTTCTTTCCAGTTGGCAATACCAAGCTTTCAGAAACATATTCTATAAGACTCGAATTATAATGTATACACAGGTAAAAATAATATGTTTGAATACAACACAATAAATTTGTACTTATAAGGGGTTTTCAACAACAGAGACGCTACAAAAGTAAATCGAAAAGGACAGCAAAGGACGCCATATTTTTTCCCGCTCTTTTGATATTTCTCATTTCATCATGGAAAGATATACGAGCCAACAACGAGTCGAAATTATTAAAATTTACTACCGAAATTTGGAGTCAGTGGCCTCAACTTTAAGAGCGCAGATTAACAATTGAGCGTCTAGTGGAAAAATTTGAATCCACAGGCACAGTACAAAATGTTCCCGTGTCAGTGAGACAAATAAGTGCCCGTAGTGTAGAGAATATTGCTGCCACTGACGCTTCAGTTCAAGAAAGCCCAAATGTGTCTCTCACACGTCGTTCTCAAGCGTTGGGCATCTCTGTGACGTCGTTGTGGCGAATTTTGCGAAAAGATCTGGGCCTACATCCTTACAAGATCAAATTGACGCAAGAACTGAAGCCGCTTGACCAACATAAGCGTCGTATGTTCGTGAATTGGGCTGAGGAACAACTTGAAAATGATTCGGATTTTCATCGGAAAATCATCTTCTGCGATAAGGCTCATTTCGGGCTGAATGGCTTGGTCAATAAGCAAAATATGCGTTATTGGTCAGACAGCAATCCACACGTAATCCATGAGTCATCATTGCATCCCGAAAAAAATATGGTTTGGTGCGGTTTATAGGCCGTTGGCGTCATTGGGCCGTACTTCTTCCGTGACGATCAAGACCGGCACACTACTGTGAATTCGGATCGCTACCGTTCAATGATAACCGAAAATTTTTGGCCCCAATTTGATAATATGGACTTGGAGGATATGTGGTTCCAACAGGACGGCGCCACAAGCCACACAGCGAATGCCACAATCAATTTATTGGAAACCAAGTTTGGTGAACGTGTTATCTCACGAAATGGCCCAGTCGATTGGCCGCCTCGGTCGTGCGATTTGACGCCGTTAGATTATTTCCAGTAGGGCTACGTCAAGTCTATGGTCTATGCCAACAAGCCAGCGACGATTGATGAACTTCGTACGAATATCGAACGTGAAATTGCAGCAGTATCGGCCGATTTATGTTTGAAAACCGTCGAAAATTGGGTTCAGCGTCTGGACTTCTGCAAGCGTGCCCGTGGTGGCCATGCAAAAGAAATCGAGTTTCATACTTAATGCATCGAACGTACTGTCACAGGAATAAAGAATTTCATTGGTATCTAAAACCGGTTTCGTTTTATTTAAAAAAACTTTTGTAGCGCTCTTATTGAAAAACCCATATATCAGGAACATAGTATGCTTGATGCGAATTATAGTAATGTATTATGGTAAGCTATTGACCGCCGGTGGTGCAATAGTAGTGTGCGCGGTTCTTGTACATGAGAACAAGGTTTCGAACCCTGCTCTTATCACCATGCGTCTCGTAACACGAGCAAAACCCCTCCCATAGGGAATCCCTGGCTTGCAAGAGGGGAAAGAAAAGTCCCAAGGTCGATACCAGTCAGGGAGGGAATCTCTACCTTTGACTGGGGAAAAGGTCAAGAACAAAGTCCAGACCCCTCGGGCAACGAATCTCTGGTTTGTACCAACTGAAATGTAGGTAAGAAGGTCGCGACCTCTTAGGCCGATAATCTCTGGCTTGTACCAGATAAAAACTACATAACAAGGTCGAGTTGCCAGATAATCTCTGGTTTGTACCAGGGGAAAGGTAGGTAACAAGATCGAGACCACTCAGGCAGAAAATTTCTGGCTTGTGACTGGGTGAAGATCAGGCAGGGAATCTATGGTTTGTACGAGCGGAAAAGAAATGATGACGGTAAAAAATCCTCCGGCAAGGAATCTCTGATTTCAGGTACGGAACCTCGAGCTTGTTCCTAAGGGGGAGGAAGTATCAAGGTCAATTCCCCTCAGGCAAAGAATCTTTGACTTGTACTAGCGGAAAGGTGGGTGGTAGGAAAGAAATCTCTGGTTTGTAGCAGGGGAAAGATAAGTAACAAAGTCCAGACCTCTCAGACAGAAAATCTCCGTCTTGTGCCTGGGGAAGATATGTGCCAAGATCAAGGCCTCTCAAACAGAAAATCTCTGGCTTGTGTCAGAGTAAAGGTCAGGCAGGGAATCAATTCATTGTACCAGGTGGAAAGTAAGAATCGAGGTAAAAAAACCTACGGAAGGGAATATATGATTTGTACCGGGGGACAGGTAGGTAATAAAGGTCGAGATCCCTCAAGCAGGGAATCTCGGGTTTGTTCCTAGGCGAAAGGTAAGTATCAAGGTCGAGTACTTTCAGGAAATCATTCTTTGGTTTGTGCCAGAGGAAAATTATGTAACAGGAAGGGAGTATCTGGTGTGTCCAAGGGAAAGGCAGGTAACAAGATCGAAACCTCTCAGGCAGAAAATCTCTGGCTTGTGCCAGGGTAAAGGTCATGCAGGGAATCTGTGGATTGTACTAGACGAAAATAAAGAATCAATGTCAAAATGCGTCCGGCAGGGAATATCTGATTTGTAACGAAACACAGGTAGTAAAGGTCGAGATCCCTCAGGCAGGAAATCTCTGGATTGTGACATGGAATCTATGGATTGTACCAGGGGAAAAGAAATTATCAAGATCAGAAAGCCTCCGGCAAGGAATGTCTTGTTTATACTGGGGCAGGAAGGTAATATAGGTCCAGACCCTGCGGGTATAGAACCTCGGGCTTGTTCCTAGGGGAAAGGTAAGTATCAAGATTCAGTCCCTCAGGCAAAGATCTCTGTGGTTTGTACCGGTAAGGAATATGTGATTTGTACCGAAGCACAGGTAGTTAATATAGGTAGAGGCCCTCAGGCAGGGATTCTCGGGCTTGTTCCTAGCGGAAAGATAAGTACCAAGGTCGAGTACCGCCTGGCAAAGGATCTTTGGCTTGCGCCAGAGGAAAGGTGGCTAACAGGTAGGGAATCTCTGGTTTGTACCAAGGGAAACATAGGAAATAAAGTAGAGAACCTTCAGGCAGAGAATCTGTGGCTTGTTCCCGGATAAGGGTGGATAATAAGGTCCAGACCCCTAAGGCAGAGAATCTCAGGCGAGCACCAGGGGAAATGTAAGAAAGAAGTTCGAGATCCTTCAGGCAGGAAATCTCTGGCTTGTGCCAGGGTAAATGTCAGGTAGGGAAACTATGCATTATACCAGGGAGAAAGTAAGAATCGAGGTAAAAAAGCCTCTGGCAGGGAATATCTGATTTGTACCGGGGGACTGGTAGGTAATAAAGGTCCAGACACCGCAGGTAGGGAACTTTTTCCTAGGAGAAAGGTAAGTATCAAGGTAGATTCCCCTCAGGCAATGAATCGGTGGCTTGTACCAGAGGAATGGTAGGTAACAGGAAGGGAGTCTCTGATTTGTATCAGGGGAAAGATGGGTAAAAAAGTCGAGAACCCTCAGACAGCGATTCTGTGGTTTGTACCTGGTTAAAAGTGAATAACAGGTCGAGGCCCCACAGGCTTTGAATCTCTGACATGTACCAGGAGAAATATGAGAAAGAACTTCGAGATTAAACAGGCAGAAAATCTCTGGGTTGTGTCAGGGTAAAAGACAGGTAGGAAAGCTATGCATTGTGCCAGGGTGAAGTAAGAATTGAGGTTAAAAAAGCCTCCGGTAGGGAATATTCGATTTGTACCGGGGGACAGGTAGGTAATAATGGTCGATACACCTCAGGCAGAAAATCTGTGGCTTGAACCAGTTTAAATGTGGATAACAAGGTCCAGACACCTCAGGCAGGGAATCCCTAATGTATACTAGGGGAAATGTAAGAAAGAAAGTCGAGATCCCTCAGATAGGAAATCTATGGATGGCATCGGGGAAGAAGTAAGTGAATATATAGGTCGTCACCTCTCAGCCAGGGAATGGCTGACTTGTGCCAAGTGACAGGGAAACTAGTTCCCGGTTTCTATACTGTCTACTTTGTTAACTAGATCCCTCAGGCAGGATGTTTACTTCACTACTTAGACGATATTGGTTCTTTAATGTCTGCAAATCGAAACGCTCTCCATTTCTTACACTGAGCGAAGTAGATGATGTTTTTCGCTTCGGCTGTTGTAGTAACATATTAGTTTTGTTTCTTTACTTTTTGGGTAAAGTTCGGTAAAATGAGAGTAAACCAAAAATTCTCTCACAAAAAGACAAAAATTGGCAAAAAGCCAAGGAACACAACAAATCAAATTTCTTACCAAAAAAATAAACGTCAAACTGTGATTACATTTAGTTGTCAAAAGCGGTTTATTGCAGGGAACCAAGTCGATTAATTGAGCCGACACCGCCGAAGATTTATTTTCAGGTTTTAAGCCGCCTCTGGTTGGTTTAAATTAGACGCCGCCGTCGATTTTACGGCTCCCATCGACTTACTTGTCAGTCGCAGTTGGTGTTCACTAACGACCCTAGTTAATTTTAACTACTAAGTTAGTTGGGTCGAGGAAAATATATTAACAAGATCGTACTTCATTCTACATGAACTACTTTGAAGTTAGTTGTTCCCACAAACATTGTTTATTTGAAAACAAAATTTCGCTAAAATCAGCAATGTATGATTGAGTAAATCTTAGTTAATATGTTCATTTTTTGATAAACGTAGTTACTATTAACCAATAAATTATGGTTGCAATTTTAGTTATTAGCTTGGAAATTTGATTATTATCAACTACGGATTTTTGTTGTGCATGACTTCATACATAGTTATACATGACTACATTTAACTATATTTACAACAAAATATAACTATTAATATTATTAGATATAACTATTTCGTAATATTTTGTCCATATTTATCAATGTTTAGCTATCTATTACTATGCCTAATCATATACCAACATTGGCCTTCTCTGTGTAACATGTTATGACCAAAATGTCTTGGTTACTTTGTGGCTTGTATTCCGGTGGTACTACATATTCCACTCAATTTGAAATTCAACCCAAAATTACCACACAATGGATACCGACGATCGGTTGCAATTGGCATTTCGAGTGCGAACATTTTGCCGCCAAATGTTATTGTTCCAGTCCAGACAGTTTGCAGCAGAGGAGGAGAGCATTTCAGTATTCGATTACCAACAAGCAACCATTGTTGTACCGGGTATATTGGTAGATAACAACAAAAACATATTAACAATTTGTTAAAGTTACAAATCAAAAGTTACCACCATCATGGTAACTTGCCATCATCATCACCAGCCAGCAAAATCAAAGGCAGATGGACAGACATACGTTCGGAAAGACGAACAAACAGAAATGTAAAATAAGTCACCAGGTTGGTTACAATCTACGACTGGTTGCTCATATTCGAGATTCGACTCCCCCTCCTATCAATGCAACAACAAAGTATGCAACCACAATATGTATAAATGATTGAATGGTGGTGGCTCGGTGCAGTTCCATGGCTGGATGAATGGTTGGTTGGATGGATGGATAGATTGATGATGGTGGGTAGTAGGTTGATTGGTTGGTTGGCTTGTGATGACTGTGATATTTTTAGACATTTTTCTAGGAAGTCGATACAAGGAAAACTAAAACTCAATCCAACTACTTATGCAGCAGCCAGACAGTGATGCATTTCAGTCTTTCAAAGTCTGTGTCATTGTTGTAAAAGTCGCTAGATGATAGATGGATATTAGAGTTAATCAAATGGTATATGATCGTATTACTGACATTTAGATTTGAATTAGTTTGAATTTCAATTTGAAATTAACCAAAGATGGGGTGATAAGTAATGTAAGAGATTACGGAAACCTTTTAACCTTTAAAGCGCAGCTCACTAATGACCCCTGGCTGTCACAATGTTAGTTATTAGTTTGTTGATTTTAGACGAGGGGTTTATAGTCTTCATATTGTAATAAAATAAAAAAAATATATATAATTCTCGACCCAGTCTAAGCCAGGTCAACCTCAATTCCGCGGGTTTTGTACCTGCGTCACTTAAAAAGGCCAATAGATGGCATCTACATTTCAAACACCCACTACCTATACAGTAAGCGGTTTGTTCTGTTAGAAAAAATTCTGCGTGGATCCTTCGGTATCTTAAGAAAATCGCAATTTTAACCCTTTGACGACGAATAATTTTTCGCTGGAAATTTTCAAAATTTTATTGCGGATTCTTACTCTGAAGCACAACATTTCAAGACTAAAGTGTTGTCAAAATTTAAAAATTTTCGCTCCTTCTACAAGAAAAATCATGGGACATATGTGTCCCATTCGTCGTCAAAGGTAACAAATTGGGAGCAAATGTCCAACGGTTTGCATGCTGCAATTGTTGCCTAATTTCATGTTGTTTGTTGTGGTTTTAAAGCATATTTTCCTTCTAGTTATTGTAAATCATAAGTTATATTTGAAAAGGAGCAGATTGCATATTTTTTATAAAACCGCGCATGAAATAGTACAGGTTTTGAACGCATCGGATAGTGAAGATGGAGAAAATGTGTTTGAATTAGACATCGATGATAGAGCTATTTTGGATGAATTTACGGATTTAGCGAACGGAGCCAAAATCGAAGATATTCTGCAGACCGAATCAACTTCAACGAGCAAAAATGCTAACACTGATGCGTCAATGGCAAAAGGTGTTCCCAAACCTAAAGATGCCAAAGCTCTTTTAGTTAAATTTCAGAGGAAAACGCCAATCAAAATTATGTTTCGACAGCTTATACCGACCCTGATTACAAATATGGGCAGGTTTTAAATCGACACACTAATTCTGCACATAATCCACCAAACGAAACTTTATTGTGAGCAGAAAGGTAGGATATTTTCTATAAGTAGAGAAGAGTTGAAAGCGTTTTTTGGGATGACTATAGCAATGAGTATCCACAGATTGGAAATATATTTACTTTTACTTTTATTGACTATATTACAACCTCATGAGGTCAGACGTCTGACACATATTAATTAAACAAACAAATTAAACAAATTTCAACATATTCTTCCAACTGGCTCTATCCTTCGCCTTTTCTCGCCAGTTGCTAACACCAAATATACAGAGGGATTCTTCTGCCTGGTCTTTCCAGCAGAGTCTTGGTCGTCCTCTTTTCCTGCTTCCATCGGGTACGTTATCGAAAACCTTTCGCGCTGGCTCATCTTCATTCATTCTGATAACATGGCCTAGCCAACGCAATTGGCACACTTTGATTCGTCTAGCTATGTCCACGTCAGAATAGAGACTATATATCTCTGCGTTCCAGCGACGTCGGTACTCGCCGTTTTCCCTAACAGGACCATATATTTTACGGAGAATTTTTCTCTCGAAAATCCCAGGTGCTTTTCATCCGCTTGCGATATAACCCAAGTTTCGGAGCCATATGTCAAGACAGGTAAAATGAGAGTCTGATATAGCTGGACGTTTGTCCGTCGAGAGAGGGCTTTGTTCCTAAACTGCATGCTGAGCCCAAAATAACATCTATTTGCAAGCACAATTCTCCTATCTATCTCCAGGCTGACGTTGTTATCCAAGGTAGACAAATTCATTTACCACTTCAAAATTAAATCGGTTGTCAACGTTCAAGTGCGGACCAAGTCGAGAGGTTTCCCTAGTCGTTGACACCATCAATTTTGTCTTGCCCTCATTAACAGCAAGACCCACCTTCGCTGATTCCTTTTCGATTCTTGAAAATACTGCAGTAACCTCTCGCAAATTTCGCCCAATGATGTCTATGTCGTCAGCATACGCCAGCAACATATGGCTTTTCATGTTAATGGTCTTGTTCGTATTTACTGCAGCCTTTCTCATTATTATCTCCATTAAGATGTTGAAGAGATTGCACGAAAGTGTGTCGCCTTGTCTAAGTCCTCGCTGGGTACAGATTGGTTCAGTGAGGTCTTTCCCCACTTTCAGTGCTGATTTGGTGTTGGTCAGCGTCATTCTACAGAGGCGGATCAGTTTTGCCGGAATACCAAGTTCAGACATAGCTTCGTACAGTTTTCCGCGTATGGGGCTATCGAAAGCAGCTTTGTAATCGACAAAAAGGTGGTATGTATCGATTTGCTTTTCGTGGGTCTTTTCCAGGATTTGGCGTAGCGCGAATATTTGGTCAGTTGTGGACTTAACATAACATGGTGTCCCATAACATACCATGAAGGGATTAGGGAGAGCTTCTCACAATCAGTGAGATGTGCGCTTTCCAGTTTTGTACTCACTGATTGGGACCTACAGTTTCACACCGGTTCCGAACGGTATTTTGAGATGCTTTTTCATGGCTAAGTACTCGATAGTGTCGCCATCACTAAGCGAAGTGACCGTCGTCGAAAGAAATGTAAGGTGGTCTGAACAGGGATCGAACCCACGTTCTCACGTACAAGAGCCGCGCACACTAACCATTGTACCACCGACGGCCACCAGTTGTGGACTTGCCTGTTCTAAAACCACACTGATAAGGTCCAATCAGGTTTTCAATAATTGGCTGTAGTCTTTCACATAATTCGCTCGACAAGACCTTATACGCGATGGATAAAAGACTGATACCGCGATAGTTGGAACAGACACACAGATCACCCTTTTTGAATACAGGACATAATACACTGAGATTCCAATCGTCGGGCATAGATTCCCCCAGCCATATACCGCACCTGCCTTAAAAAGTTCGGCGGGTAGGCCATCCGCACCAGCGGCTTTATTATTCCTCAGGCGGGAGATCGCCGTTCTAATCTCGTCTTTTTTGGGTGGGGGGGGGGGGGGGGGTTTACAATCTATACTATCTTCCACTATCATTACCTCTTGATCTTCAGTGGAAGAATCTGAGTGGAGTAGTGCTGAAAAGTGGTCTCTCCACATTTTGAGCACACACTGCTTCTCAGTCACCAGATTCACATTCTCGTCCTTGCAGGAGGGCAGCCCATTATTAGGCCCGTTGGTCGATCTTCTTACCCTTTGGAAAACTTTCGCAATTCACCACTCATCCTGCACATTTCGGTTTTTTCACTCTCTCTCTGCTTCCACTGCCATTTTTTTCGCCTAAATAGTTGGTTTTCCTCCCTTCTCAGTCTGTTGTACCGCTCACTCGGAGCACGCGTTGTAACTGACTGTTTCGTTGCCATACGTGCAGCGTCTTTTTCATCAGTTGCAATGCGACATTCTTCAATATATTCAGTGCCGTTTATTACCAAAGTTATGACTCGAAATAGTTTCGAAAAAAATTCTTTCCAGCTTACATTTTCTTAACAGTGCTGAACAGCCAAGTCGTGACGATGAAACACACGATCGAGCCATTAAAATTAGACCAGTAATAAATTATTTGAACTCAGGATTT